>CAKAOH010021279.1:22511-78780 GCA_916701665.1 Sebastiscus tertius | reverse complement strand
TAGATATTGGTAATTAGTATTAGCAATTAGTAGTATTGTTTTGAATTTCACTGATAATGGTTATTCTGCAAAACTGGCTGGTCTGTTCTTCCTGCAATCGCACAAAGTCATCATAGTGCTTTGTCTTATGTTTTGTAAGCCGCTATTTACATCTTTCCAATGATTCACACATCCACTGTACGTCCACTAGATTTTACACATCCAATCAAAGTGATATTGCGGTCTTCTGTTACTGTATGCTCTCTGCCAACGGAGTTATGTTTTGTGCTCTGTTTTTTTATTTTTAAAAATCTGTTTGTGTGTGATTTAGCTCTTTAAAATCCAAAGAAAACACAAGTTGCGTTGGAAATTTCATACTAACATGCTATTTAGTACGCTAAAACAGTGTGTGAGATTTTTTTATTAGGTCTGAAACCTTAGTATGAAAAGTATGCGAATGGCATACTATTTCTGGTGAAATATTACAGCATGCAATGCTGAACACTATGGCGGTATAAATATCCCATAATGCAATGCGGTAGTGACGACAACGTTCATAACAGACGCTGACGGACAGCTCTGTAACATCAAATAACGCTTAAGTTTGAGTATAAGATTTCACTTTGCTAGGTGAAATATATATTTTTAAAATGAATTCAGACTTCGATTCTCACAAATCATCGTTTGGTCACATGAGGTTGGCACGGGTAACCGTCCCGCTTTTCGTTGACTTAATTTTCTTTCTATTTTGGCATCATGTCTCCCTTCAGTGCTAGTGTCAGTTCTGCAGAACCTGTGCCCCAGTGTTTCCACATTACTCCCAACTACACACTAGTAGAATACAAAATGTACTACTGTGTGTTAGAGCTGCAACGATTAATCGATTAGTAAATTAATTGCCAACTATTTCGGTTATAAATCAATCGGTTTGAGTAATTTTTTAAAGAAAAGAAAGTCAAAATTCTCTGATTCCAGCTTCTTAAATGTGAATATGTTTTGGTTTCTTTACTCTTCTGTAAGTAAACTGAATATCTTTTGAGTTGTGGACAAAACAAGACATTTGAGGACGTCATCTTGGGCTTTGGGAAACACTGATTGACATTTTTCACCACTTTCTGACTTTTGATAGACCAAACAATTAATCAAATATTCAAGAAAACAATCAACAGATTCATCGATAACGAACATTTATTGCAGCTCTACTGTATATACTTATTATTGTAGTTCATTGTTTTTGTATTTTACCATATTTTGCTAATAGGAAATGATGTAGTACATGTGCTGATGGTTCATCATCCTGAGATTTTGAAATGACACTGCCAACTGTAATCCTCAATGAGGACTCAAATATCAAGCTTTTTTTTTCTCTGCATACTGCTGTTTTTTTTTTCTTGAGTATACTTCATTCTTTTATTTTCCCAGTGTGAACACACTACATACTCTAAACCGGATTTATAATAGGGACAAAGCTTACAAGTAATTGGCCCTTCAGCTGTGGCTTTGACAGCAGCTATTCCGGCTACCTCCAGTAGAGGGCAGCAGCTCACACACATGTAGTCCTCGTAGGGGCTTCGTGTTGCCGGCTGTCACCAGAGAGGCTTACAGGCAGACTCTCAGAGGAGGAGGGGGGGGAGGTTAATTGATTGCCCAATTCAGCCGTGATGGCGAACAAGTGCCGATAGCGGGTAATTTGCAGAGGTGGAGGCAGGCAGCGCCACCGCTATCAAGCCCTGGCACCGCTCTCCCCTCCAGTAGATAAAAAGGAGCTAATGCATAATTATCCTTTTGCAAATTGGATTGTTTTAACGAACTGTAGAATATAGGCCTAACCTGATGGAAAGCAATCATTGTTTTTACAGCCCCCCCCCCACCTCCCTCTCTCTCCCTCCTCTTGCCCCTCCAGCCCTCCGGTCATTCTGCGTGTACCCTACACGCCTCATGCCCATCTTGGTGTAATCTCCCATACTCAATGAAGTCAGAAGACATTAGAAAAGCCATCACTATTAACATTAGGCTTTATTCGTCCCCATGGTTCTGCGTCTATCAGTCTGCTCCTCTTTTTCTGGTTCTTTAACTTTTTGTGTCCTTTTTTGCACACCACCTTGCACCCTTTCCCCCCCGCTTCCCCTTCCTCTTCATCATTTTCTCCGTGTCATGTGGAGACCCCGAATGGCCTTCCCTAGCAGGAACACATGCATCTCTAATTAAAGACGGGGATTCAGAATCAGAGACACGGGAAAGGTGGAGCAGAGGAAGATGGAGTGAGGAGAGCTGCTCGTAGCCGTCTGCGCCTCCGATAAGAGCCGCTAATAAAGAGCAAATTGAATTACTAATGATGGGAAGCAGAGTCCCTATAGATGAGCCCGTTAAAAAGCAACCTTATGACCACTCACACATGCATGATAATACACTCGCAAACAATGTTTCTTAATTTCCTCCCCGATGGCCGGCTTTAGCCTCTCTTCTCTTCTGAGGTGCTCGGTTATCTGTGGTTTAATTTAAAGAGGGCATAAACCTAAGTAAGCAGTTAGGGCTGTAATGAATCGAGAGGTGTGTGTGAATGTATATATCTATATGCGTGTGTGTGCTCGCATGTGCTCGGAGACAGCCATGTAGCCCAGATAATCTAATAAAGCAGATAAATGTCAGGAGCGGACAGAACACGGAGTGGAAGAGTGCTGAGCCGTGCGGCTTCGAGGCCCCATGTGACAGGCTTCTGGAGCGTTTCAGGTCTCTATCTCACTCCGGTTTCTTTCCTCCCTCGCCATCTCTCATCCAGTCTCGCTCAGTCTTTTTTTTTTTTTTTTTTTTTTTTTTTTTTCCCCCCCCTCTCTGTAGCTGTCTTCACCATTCTGCTAATATGCCTTGTGACTTTTTAAGCCCGGTACCGCATATCACTTTGCAGACTGCAGGCATTTTCTGTATAATCTTATTCTAGGTCTGAACTGAAATGTCACGAGAGTTCATCTGAATTTATAGATCACTTTCTGAAAAAATCTGAATTTAAAGAGCTGATGTAGCAAAATCATTATACAATTCTTCTTTTTTTTTTTTTTAACAAGATATTGAAATGTCAAAATGTGGTACGTTATAACTCTTGGCTGCAAATAACGATTGTTTTCAATCAGGAAATAGTGAAAATAGTGAAATTCCTAAAACTCAAGATGACTTCACTAAGATAAGTTAACCATCACATAAGACAAAAAGCAGCAGGTCCTCACATTTGAGAGACGAGGGTATTTATACTCACACTCGGAGCTACAACGATTAATCGATTAGTTGTTAAATATTATATGAATCATCAACTATTTTGATTATTGATTAACCGGTTTGAGAAATTTTAAAGAAAAAAAAGTCAAATTTTTTTGATTCCAGCTTCTCAAATGTGAATATTTTCTGGTTTCTTTACTCCTCTGTGACAGTAAACTGAATATCTTTGAGTTGTGGACAAAACAAAACATTTGAGGACGTCATCTTGGGAGACACTGATCAATATTTTTCACTATTTTCTGTCATTTTATAGACCAAACAATGAATCGATTAATCGAGAAAACAATCATTAGTTGCAGCTTGCAGCCCCACTCACACTCATACTCATAGGGCCACTTCGTTAACCAACCAACCATTTCAACTCAGCAGTGATCAGTAACATCTGAAGGTGGATCTGCACCTATTTTCAAAAGACACCTAAATATGAAACACACTTTATATATTATTGGAGATTAAATTCAACAATCTCTCTAATGCAGCTGTCAATCACTGCTTGTGAAACTCGTGAACTCCAATCAAACTGTCAAACTAGGCAGCGCTGATCAAACAGGAGTCAAGATTCTGATACTGTAATGCTTGTTTCTCAGCTCAAATGTTTTCAGAATCATCTTGTAGTTTACTGTTTAGCTGTAAAATGAGAAAGTTTGATCCGGCCGGTGGGCGGTGCTTGGCTTTGGCTCGACTGTTTTTCATTTTACATTGTTTCTGAAAACATTTGAGGCAAGAAATAGGCATTACTGTAACAGAATCTTGATTCATATTTGATCAGCGTTGCCTAGTCTGACCGTTTGATTGGAATTCACAAGCTGCGACTACTCTGCTCTGATTGCAAATATGACAAAAAGTTATTTTTATTAAAGTTACCAACTGCAGCTTTAAATCAAGACTTAGATCTGTATCGTATTGCTCATCTTCTCTCAGGTACCTGCAGCAACACGCTGTCACCAATGAAGACCATTTCGCAGGACTGTTTTCAGTCCGACTACAGTCCAGCTCTCTCGCCTTACTCTTGAGTTAGTATTTAGAAGTAAACGTATCCAATGACTACTCTAGTTTTACTGCTCACAGCTGGTGCCCTGTTTGTGTAAATCATAAAACACACAGGGGTCAGATTGTTTGTGTGTTGTAGTAGGAGTAGCTCTCTCACAGTGCCAGTGCTGCCACCAACAGCTTACCAACATGCAAGCCACCCCACCCCCTCCACCACCTGATACCACGGAGCCCATTACCACCACAAACTAATCCTCCGTCCTCCTTCAGGGATCCTGTTACCGTGCCTACAGTGATCCCATTTATTTCACCCATAAATCATGTGTGCTGCATCGGGGTCCTGCTCCCTCTGACATTTTTCCCTTTCTCCAGTCATATGCATGCACACGCTACTGTATGTACGACACACGCAAACACAGATGAAATGCTTTCAACAAACAAGGGGCTTTACCGTGCTGTAAAATAATTTGAGGAGCTCAGAAACCATTTTGGCAGAATGTTTGCTTACCACCATTTTACCATTAGAAAGTTGCATTTAAAGAAAATGTTGATTTTTGCCTGCTTTAAAACCAACTTCCATTTTAAGTCATTTGTTGACTGCAGCTTCGCTAAACAAAGATGACAGTGATGTTGTGTTATATTGAAGGGCAACACACACTAACAGCATCTGACGTGCGTCAAAACACCTGAATCCATGGTTTTCAGTGTCATTGCGCTGGTAGTTGGGCAATCCACTCATCAGGATATGCCACTGCTGTATTTCCCAGCATCGATGTACTTAAACTCTTCAGAGAAACACGCTAATTGATGCCTTTAGCACTGCCGCTTCCCTCGTCTCGATGTCAGTAGGTTTTTTTGAATGGGTTTTTAGTTAGATGTCTGAAATAAGGTCTGTGGTTAACACAAGCTTAAGAGAATTTAACATTTTGTTCTACGATATAAAATACGTCAGGAAATATCCCACTCGTGAATTTTGAAGTTTTTACGTGTCTTAAAGAGGCGGTTGCTAACGAGTGGCTACATCATAGTACAAAACGTCATCACGCTGACTCGTCCACCTTCACAGCCTCGTTGTGTATACACACGCTCATGCAAACGTGGTGTGGTTCGTTTATAGCCTAACGTTAGCTTTTTACTGCTGGCGATTGCATTCACACTTCAAAAATCATAAAAGAGGTGTTCATTTGTGAAGATTATCTTACAGAACAAAATAAGTATCATAAACGTTTTTTCGCCACAGAATTTATTTTCTGCAATAATCCAAAACCCAATGGAACAATCCCATGATTGGCTTTTTATCCAGGTAACTGTGCGATGCTAACTTCCTGGTTGACCTACAAAAATACTTCACCCCTGCAGCACTCTATAGACAACATAGCCAGAGAAACATGAGCATAAAAGGCTGCAAATAAAAACATGCAAACTAGCTAAAGTTGCATCGTTAACTATAGATCGTTGTTGTAGTTTGTCCGCTTTGGATGGAGATAAAAGGCCGGTGGATTGGGTATGTATAGTAGCTTATAATGTAATAACTGCACGTGTGACAGGTATTTCTCCCCGGCTGCTCAAACAGAAATTCCCGTAGGCTTTTTTGCCGCCATCTTTGTGGTTATTTGTGCGTTCGTTGAACGACAGCGTATCGTATTCCTGACCGTTTTCTTCCAGGCGAATGTCTGAAAACAGCGAATGGACCTCATAGTCTGTTTAACGGTCCCGGTGTTGTCCCGGTGTCCTCGTCGATGTGTGTTCCCCCCCTACCTAAAGTTGATATGAAAACCAAAAAAATAACAAAATGTCACTGCCAACGAGTTTGTCTTTGGACTGCACTCTAAAGCTCAGTCTGTCCTTTTTTGACTTCAGCTTGGCACCACACACGCTTGTTTATTTTAGTTTGTTTCTTTGCATCACTCTCTGGTTCACACTTGCTCCAGTTTCTCCCACTTTTCCTTCACACCGCGCTCTCCTCTCACTGACTCCCCTTCAGCCTCCACACACACACACACACACACACACACAAACAGAGAGAGGCAGCTTATAGAGGACATTAGGACATTAACTCCCTGTTTGTTTGGACATCACAGCACACAGCTGTGTTGCTACGTGCATACTGGAAGCGTCACTCTATATCTAAAGTGTGTGTATGCTGATCCTTCTCAGAACTTTTTCTTGGTCAAATGATTTTAATAGTTTATTTGTCTCCGTGTGTGTGTGTGTTGGTGAAGTGCACGATTCTCCCATCAGCTGCTTTTCGACATACCGTTCTCTGAATGCCATTCTCCAGTGCTTTATCAGTCGGACGGCACACACACACATTTGCACGGTGTGGACCTTAACCTAATGCATACACACAACCACGCACACACACTGGCATTCTGCTCATTCCTCTGCACTTTCTCAGGCTCTCTGTGTCAAACAGGTGGACCTCTGTCCTCTCTGTCTGTCTGTCTGTGTCTCTGTCTGCGGCGTTCTGTCTCTTCCTTTCTCTTTATATCTGTCACCATTTGTCTCTGACACACACACGCTCCCCAGGACACATGCGCCCACACACATGCAAAAAAATCACACATCCAGAATTGTGGCATTACCATAATGGTTTAGGCAGAAACTGCTGTTGCCACTGCAGACAAAGTAGTAGGAGAGTGTGTATGTTTTAGCATTAATGAGGAAAACATAGCATCAACCTTTTACACGCATTTATCTTTGTGCCTGCTATAAACAGTGTGGCTATTCGGTTGCGTGAATGATTCAGTTTCTCATGTTAGATGGTGTCTTGTGCAGGACGGTGCTCAGTATAGCCCTCCGCTGCGGTGCACAGTAACATTTGGCATTTTGATTAACCTCTCACGACCCGGGGAGCCGCGCAGGCCCGGTGATCAGACCCCTGTGTACCTACAGTATGTCCACATGAGTAACTCCTACCCATCGGTGTTGTAAGACCCCTCCTCCTTCCACGTACTCTCATCAAACTGTCAACTGGCCATAATTAAAGTTATGACTCATTCGAAATCAACATGTAGATGGACCTAGCTAGCCTCGAGTACACACAAAGAGTAGTGAACGCACTAAACACCGGTCAAATGACTGGATAACGTCTTTTAAAAAAGTTTCAAATTTCTCAAAAGTTCTCTCATATTGTCCTTAAGAAATAACACCCTTATGGTTCTAGATGTACCAACAGTCTTCCTTGTTATTTTGATGGAACTCCAAGATTAGCTCAGAGTGACGTTTGCCATCGTGAGGGGGGTGTTTTTATCCCGCGCATGCATCCCTCTATGAGGAGGGGAGGATGAGCGGCATGTGTTGAAATGTGTCATCAATACTATTGAGTCCATAAACTTTAGCCTGAGATGACTGTGACTCCTTCCCAGTTAAGGAGGTAAATGTTTTCTTGGTATCCAGAGGAGTGGCCCATGTGTCGTTGCTGTCTGAATAAATCAGAAACCTAACAGGACCGAGCAGAGCCGTACTAATGATTCGAGAACACATGGCAGGCAATGCAAGTGTCAGATATTGGTAAATGGCTTGGCTGGGGTCGGGGCTGTTGCCGTCTTTAGATGTAGGGATATGAATCCTGACGATAATCCAACTTTCCAGTATTTAAACAGGCGCATGCCCAATTTCTCATGATGTTGTCCTCTCTGCCTACAGTGGGGCCGCAGCTAACGATTATTTTCATTGTCGATTTAATCTGTCAATTATTTTCTCAGTTAATCAATCAGTTGTTTGGTCTATAAAATGTCAGAAAATTATAAAAAATGTCAATCAGAGTTTCGCGAAGCCCAAGAATGACATCCTCAAATTTCTTGTTTTGCCCACAACTCAAAGATATTCAGTTTACTGTCATAGAGGAGGAAAGAAACCAGAAAATATTCACATTTGAGAAGCTAGGATCAGAGAATTTTGACTTTTTTTTTCTCAAAAAAATACTCAAACCAATTAATCAATAATCAAAATAGTTGGCAATTAATTTAATAAAAACTGACAATAATTGATTAATCAATTAATTGTTGCAGTTTTAGTCTGCAGACTGTGGTGTGTGATTTCTCCGATTCAAGTAATGATTAAAATCATACATTCAAATCAATCAGTCTCCAATGTTGAAAATACACTAGACTCAACAGCCGTGGAGCAAAATCTAAACTCTGTTTATTCTTGAGCTATTTTCTGTTTTTTCTCTCTAAGTTTACGAATTGATATGTGTCAGTCCTGTGTGGTTTTGTTTTTTGTTGTGTTACATTAAGCATGTGTGTTCTGTTGCAACAACATATCCTCATATAATGGTTGGTGTGATATCTTACGAAAAGTTATTCCTCATTTTTCATGTTTTCCTACAAATGTCCAGCAACACGTGCCAATTTCCGCTCGTTACATGCGTACAGTCTTTTCAAAATGAACTTCCGTTTTCACAGGAAACAACTTGGTTAGGTTTAAGCAACAAAACTACTTGTTTAGGTTCAGGAAAATATCATGGTTTGGGTTAAAATAACTGCGGAAGTGGCGTTAAAGGTGCAGTGTATAAGATCTGACGGCATCTAGTGGTGAGATTGCAGATTACAAACAAACTGAAACCTCTCCTGTGTGCCAAGCGTGAAGGAGAACTACGTTGGCGGATGCAAAAACATGAAAACGCAAATGGCCCTATCTAGAGCCGGTGTTTGGTTTGTCCGTTCTGGGCTACTGTAGAAACATGGCGGTCGGCACCATACGTAGACATAAACCGCTCATTCTAAGGTAACAAAAACACTACGATTCTTATTTTTAGGTGATTATACACTTAAGAAAACGTACATATTAATATTATATTTCTGCCAATAGATCCCCCCAAATGTTACACACTGGCCCTTTAAGTACGGAAGTTACGTGAAAAATAAATCAATGTTGAGTTCTGCTTTCACACGGGATACGAACGTCGGTCTCCTGGAGCCAAAGTCTTGTGTTGTTTGATCCACCCCGACCTCCTCCCTATGCGGTGTTTGTCTGTCTTTTATACTTCCTGGTTTACGATTACGTGGATTATATACAGATTGATTTTGTGGGATATATACAAATTACTGTGCATTATTTTTTGTTGGTATAGTTACAAACTGTGTATGAGAACAGGCCGTGTGGTAACAGGGAGGGGGAAAGTAAGAGGCCATTAGGAGCTACTCCATAAATCTTCACCTTTTGTCAGCTGGAGAGCAGGCTGGTATAGCTGCCCAGCGCCTCACCCTGCTGTACTCCCGACCCAATGACAGTAACCCTATCTCCCCCAGCTCTCCTCCATATGTCTGCACACACTGACGTGTTACCATAATAATCATTGGGGGTTTGCCGTTTACGTGGGAAGACGAGCAAAGAGCCCGAGGAGCGCTTGGCATGTTAATTATGTCCCACACACACACACACACACACACACAAACACACACACACACACACACACGGACACACACACGGACACACACACGGACATGGACACATGGTAGAGCAGGGATTGTATGACTGATGGGTGGGGGGGTTGGTCACTGGTTGGTCATTATGACCAGGGCAACATTATCTGGGCACTGGGCACTGCTGTTGACAGGGTGGATGGTTTGTGACTTCAGGGTCTTGATGAGGATTTCTAGGAGGTTTATAAATTGCTCTCTTTAATCACTTAATGCAATCTTCTTTTTAAGGGGTTGAATTTAGGACCTCTATATTAGCTTTACAGAGCCAAAGTTGAACTGTAGATTAATCTAAAACAGTCGCCAGAAATTCTCTTTGTTTTCCTTTTTTGGTCGATAGTTTCCATGGATCTATTATTATAAGAACTGGATACCGGAAGATGGCACCCATTCATTCAAATGAGAATTGCTCACCTGGCGGCGCATACGCTAAAAAAGTTTTCTAGCTTCCGTGTTTTCTTCTGGGATATGCGGTCCACTGAATATGCACGGTAGTGTTTCTCTCGCTGGCCCCGCCCGCGAGTTTTTTGGTCTGCTCATAGACATCACAGATCTAAAAAATCGCATTTTGGAAAAACTGGCATGGTCATTTTCAAAGGGGTTTCTTGACCTCTGACCTCAAGATATGTGAATGTAAATGGGTTGTATGGGTACCCACGACATGCCCACTTTACGATAATCACATGCATTTTGGGGCAAGTCATAGTCAAGTCAGTACACTGACACACTGACAGCTGTTGTTGCCTGTTGGGCTGCAGTTTGCCATGTTATGATTTGAGCATATTTTGAGCATATAACCTGTGAGGGTTTCTGGACAATATTTGTCATTTTGTATTGTTAATTGATTTCCAATAATAAATATATATACTTTTGTATAAAGCAGCATATTTCTCCCATGTTGATAAGAGTATTAAATACTTGACAAATCTCCCTTTAAGGTACATTTTGAACAGATAAAAAAATGCAATTAAGTATGGACAATCATGCGATTAGTCGCGATTAAATATTTGAATCGATTGACAGCCCTACTTTGCATACAAGCAGGATGCAAAATGCTTCAAAACTTTAAGCTGACTATAATAATAGTGTACAATAATAGCTATAAATTCAAATCTAGACAATGTGTAACTCTCATGTCACGATGCAATGTTATGTTAATGCCTCACCCAGCTTTACTTTCTCTGCCAAAACTGCCTGTAGCGTGATCCCCTGACTTTGTCGACCACATTTTGGGATCAGTGCTTTAAAGGGGGTCAGGGATGTCCAGGCATTAGATGTATGTTGTTGTGCCAGCACTGCAGAGGTCACACTGGCCACACACACAAACACACACACACACACACACACACACACACCCACCCACAGTGCACATATTCTCAATACTTTCCACACTTTTCTCTCTTCTTCTTTCTGGTCTTCTCTCTGCAGTCACATTCTCTGATTGCTCACCAGCACCATCACTCTATTTCTCTACTCCCTCCCTGTCCACGGGGATTAAACGTATTCCCCTAATTAATGTCTTGGCTGCTGGTCTCAGTGTGCCGGTGGAGCCAAGTAGAGGCCAAGACCCATATTCCTGTAATGCTAGTGAATTTTGTATGGTCATGTGAACTGATCATCCCTTCTAGCTCAGTACTCAGGTTTTATGACCATAAGCTCTTATCTTTTTTATCTCTGTCTTTCTGTCTGTCTCCCATCTTTCTGTCCCTCTGTCTCTCCATCCACAACCCCCATAGCCAGGCTCTAGGTCCAGGCCCCAGGCTGAGGAGAAACCTGACCCTTTATCTTCTTGGCTTTTTTTTTTTTTCAGCCATTCCAACTTTCCATTTCAGTCATACCGGCCTGGACACCCGAACCCCCCAAGTCTATTCTGGTCTTGTTGAGTTATTCAGTGACCCTCTACTATCCCCCTCCACCCCCCACCGGTCCCTAATACTCCCATCTAAGTACCTCCTTCCCTTTCTCTCCTTTACGTCTTTGTCCCTCCCATGGGGAAAGTTTCAGTTTTGTCCATTCTCCTGGGCCCCCCGGGGTATTTGACTGTGTGCCTCCAGCCATGATTGGCATGCAATCCTCTGAGCTCAGTTCCCAGACTTTCCCTTACGTCCCTGACCTCCCTGCTTGCAGACAGAGGGTAGGCTTCTTAAGCCCACCATAACCTCCCTACAGGTGTCCCCCAGATTTAACCATTAGGAATAATGTTGTCGGTGTTGGGAACAAATGTGGAGAGCAGATTCTTCAGCAGAGACATGATGGACAGGTGTAAACTGAATGATAGATTGGGCCTGTCAGCCGCTCTCTTTTCTTCCCCTCTTTACCATAGACCCATTTTTGTAATTTTTAGGGGGTCTTTTAAGGGGAGATAGCAAGTCAACAGTATGTGTCACATAGAAGTGGTGTACATCATCTGGAAGCTGGGAACCTGAAGATTCATTTGAAATGTAGCTCAGCACTGTGCGTCAAGTTGTTCAATCAGAAATAAGAAAAAATAATAAATTAAAATATTTTTTTTATAGTGTATTAGTGCTAAGAACATTATGATAGAAGTATATGATAGTCATTCCCATGTTCACTTATGTCATACGTTGTTGCAGCAATTTTGGGGTTGATACCATTTGTTACAAAGATGGAATGCTAAATTTAACAATTTTTTTTACCACTCAAGAATTGAAAAAAAGATTCAATAATCCCTCCAAAATACCACATTAAGACACCAAGACCTCGAGGAACACCAGAGAAAAAGCCATGCTGTGATTTGGTTTCAAAAACGTTTGACATTTGGAGATTTCTTTAAGAATTGCATTTTTCAGCGATTGGATGGCGAGCACTTCTGTTCTGGGAACTGCTCAGAAACCCCCTTATTGTCAATCTAGCTAGGAAAGCCTCAGAATGCCCTATGTCTCTAGTTTATGTTTGTAAAGTTTCATGAGGCTGTGATTATCCTAGAGGTCCCAACAGGTCATTTTATCCAGCTAGGCCACATTTAAAAAAATCACTCATGAATACAGTTGGGCTCATTGGATCCATAAGAGTCTCAGCTTTAACCAGTTATACCCAATTTTTATGCAATTCCAAGACTGTTTGGGGACCCCAGTATGCAGAAACCATTTTTAGAATAGGCCAAAACAACATTTATACTGCATGTAAAAAAATTTAATTAATCAAGATTCATCTTCAGTTTCAGCTCCGTGCTATTGCAATAGTCAT
Source organism: Sebastiscus tertius (assembly GCA_916701665.1). NCBI lineage: Eukaryota > Metazoa > Chordata > Actinopteri > Perciformes > Sebastidae > Sebastiscus > Sebastiscus tertius. The sequence continues at coordinate 65,908 of CAKAOH010021279.1, read as the reverse complement.
AATGTGTGAACTTTGATTTTTTATTTGGTTAAAGAAGGTAGTGAACTCCCTCACACTATTGAAAGAGCAATGTTTCACTCATAGACCTGCGAGCGTTCGAATATTTATTCTTTTGGTAAAATTGCCTCATCAGAAGGATTTGTCTTGCATCCATACAAATCTCTTAGAAGGCTACATGTCCCATCTGGCACGAGCAATCAGGTGATCAGGTAACTCCAGGTTAGCCAAACATAGCTGGAATTTTGGGTTTCTTTACTTTGAGTTTTCCCATTAAATGAAGTGGTTTAGATCTGGATAAAGTGAATGCTTGCACATAAACTCTCTAATTGTTTGGCAGCTCATATTTCTTATCCCGTTGAACTTTATTTCAAGGAATCTGAGTTCCCAGGCCCCAACAATTGAGTACAACGTGTGTAAACTAAAATAAATAATGGCCAAAACTATGAAAATAGGATCCAAGTTGTAATGAAGTGGAATTTCTCCATTTCATTCATCTGTTTCTCCTTGTTACTCAATCACAACCAACTCTCCCTCCACTCACCCTCTTCCACTCATGCCCTCAGTGATTTCATGCGTCCCTGCCACCTCCTCTTCTCCTCCACAGGGCCTCGGTTGTGTTTTGGTATTTAATAATGGATGATTGTTTGTGTTTGTCAGTCAGCATGCTCTTGTTAAAGGGCTTTAAGATAACTGCTAATTCCAGCAGGGCTGTATTGATTAGCCGCGCTGGGTGTGGATTGTTTTATAGCCTGAGAAGAGCGCTGCATCCCCCCCTCCATCACCCTTCCCATGCTCCTTCAGTACCCTCTCCCTCGCCTCCCCCCTCGTCAAGGGTCTCTCTCTCTCTCTCTCTTTGGTTGAATAATTAATGCTTAACCTATTTAATTAGTGAGATTTGCTCTGAACAGAAGCAGAGTAATTGAGTCCTCGACTCCGTGTGTGGTTGGGGGAAGTGTGTTTGTGTTTTCCTGTGTGTATCTGTCGCGCGAACCGTGATCGCAGCATGAAGTGGCTCACTTCCTCCTGCACTCTCAGTCGAAGCAGCTCGTGTGATTTACAGTAGCACAGTGGCTTCGACGTGGCTGTCAGTGAGTTGGCATTAGCGCCGTTGGCATTTGTGGTAGCGGAGGTGTGACCATTTTGGTATGGCAGCTCCGGCACTGGAAGCTGTGGTACCTTCCAGCAGCCGTCATGCCAGCGGAGGGTTGGCATGGAGGACAGAGGGGGGCGATAGGTGGAGAGCTCAGACTATGAGCTCTAGTTGTGATATTAATAACTGGTACTAAAGGCCAAAATAATGATGAAGGATTTGTTGATCATCTTTGGTGTTGTAATTGGGGCTCAACACTTCGACCCTGCATTCTGATCGAATGGACGGACGCTGACTGTTCTAGGAGTCACAGAGCTCTATTGGAACATTGACTGCTGAGATTGTTTTATGCCTCTGCGCCAGTGATAACCTCACAAAACACAATTTCTTTTTTTTACTATAACTCAAGAATTCATATGCTAATTATGTCAATTTTACACAAATGTTTAATAGGATAAAATGTCGAAGTAATGACATTTTGGACAGACATGGATGTAAAAGGCAACTTTGACTAGTTTGCGGAGGCATACAACCACGAGGCGGTACTTCTATTTTTTTCTGAGGCACTGATATTTTGCAATTCAGCCCAGCAATATTTACATTTTTGCCTATGTAATCCCTTTTATTAACTATTTTAACTGAAGCAAATGTCTCTGCAGACACCAAAATGTCAATCAATTATGGTTCAGATTCCGTTATTCTCTAGTAAATGTGGCGATTCAAGGCTTTGACTCGCATACGTCAGATTTTCAATGTGTTTTCATAGCTGCAGGATGTGTGATCAATCAATGAACATTTTTGTTATTGATCACATTTTAAAGTAACTGTTTAGTCTATAACATGTGGGAAAAATGTTACTGACATAGTATTGTGGTCAAGACCACCTAAACCAAAACCAAGTCATGACCAAGACCAGAGTGTAGACCAAGGCTTTGAGACCAAGTCAAGACAAAGACTTTGAGGGATTAAGACCAAGTCAAGACCAAGACCAGACCAACGCGATTCCCACACTGCGTGACACAGTTACGATGAAATGTTGAACATACAAACCACAGGCTCTCCTCGAATTGATCTGAAAGATCCACATTCCCATAAAAACACCTACTGAAACCAAATGAAGATACCTCCTCATCCACCTCTTTCATTGCCAAATATATACTGTATATATATGTAACAATTTAGTGATACACTTGCATTTGTGGTCTTGACTGGTCTTGAAATATAATAAATAGTCCTCTTTGTCTGAGATGGAGACAAGACCGAGTAAAAATACGGTCGATTACGAGACGAGATCGAGACATTCAAAAAGTGGTCTGGAGACCAAGACCAATCTAGAGTACTACAACACTGCATTGACAGGTTTCCAGTATCAAAGGTGACATCTTTGTCCAGCCAGCTGTCCAAAACCCAACGATATTGAATTTACAATGATATAAATCAGAGAAAAGCCTCACAGCAAGATGGTTCTGGGTTCAAACCCACCAGCTGCTGGGGACTTTCTGTGTGGAGTTTGCGACCTGTCCGGGGTGTAGGGATGTGGACGGATAAATCTGAGAAAAGCAGCATATCCTCACAGCTTAGAAATAGGACACATAAAATTTGACACTACTTTTTTATTTGATTAATTGATCTATTCTTTAAGTTGTTGTTGATTAATTTCCGGATGATTGGTTTCTTTAATCAGCTAATCGTTTCAGCACTACATACAGTAGCTGAACAAAACTAAAAATGAATATCGGTATATATAGTAACTCGATGATGTTTGGATGATTAGTTGGTCTGTTCCTAATTTAAAGCCTGGCTGCAGGTCGGTTATCAGTGTTAAGAGTCTGCTGGCAGTGATAATGGTCTGACTCTGATCCCACATTTGGCGACAGCAGCCCACAGCAGGCCGCAGCACTGAGCTCAGAGAAGGCTGCCGGTCTTGATTCCATCACGTCTTCACGAGTCAGCAGAGACTTGGCAGGAAAACCCAGAATCGGGGGTCAGTACTATTTATACTCACCTGTGAGTGGGTCAGGGTGTACAGCCAGATTCAGGACTCACACACACAAACTTAAACACACACCTGCACATGTACGCACACATGCATGAGCCCCAGCAGATCCTACTGCTGCATTCCTGCCAGTGAGCTGCAGAGGGGGCTCTGCACATGTTCACTGCTGGCTCAGCAACCTGAGCAACTGGTGAACTCCTGCCCCTGTTCACATCAGCGTCACTTCAACACTAAATTCAGACTGATTTCTAGTTGATACATGTGCATGCACATATTTCCAAAGATGTGCTTTTGTGTCGGTATCTAAATAACTGGCAACCTTGTAAAAAAATGTTCTGACACTTAACTTTTATTAATTTGATCTAATACTGATATCGGATATCGGGCCGATACTGACTCAAATAGCAGTGACAATGGGGCCAATCAATACAATTCTATGTATACGTCTGATAACACGCGCACGTACTAGGGATGTGCATTCCAAGCAAAAATACTATTTGAAAATCACTGGGAATTAGTCGATTGTTATTCCAATAATTGCTGCATAACACATAACAACCCTGTCTCCTAAAATTATGTTCCCATACAACTAAACTACTACAACTATGTTTGAAAGGAAATGTATTTTGTCGCGAATTAAGATTGTCTTTGATGCATTACAAACATGTTTGTAAGTCTGTGAACAGCCGCAACGAGTGACGTGGCACAACGAGTGACATGCCACAACGAGCGATGCGTAGAGCAGGTGACGTCGTATATGGAGTGACCATTAATGAACGTTACGTGGAATAATGTTATCGAAAGTTACGTGGTATAATAATGAGTACAACAAACGAGAAAGTCCACTACGGGCGGGTGGGAGGTGGTGGTGGATGGGTCAAACAAACACTGGACTTTCCCCCAGGAGATGGCTGTTGGTGTCCCGTGTGAAACTTAATCATTTTAAGCCAAACCATGATGTTTTTTTTTTTTTTTACTAAACCTAACTCAGTACTTTTGTTGCCTAAACCTAATTAAGTAGTTTTGTTGCGTTTTTATTTTGTTTTGCTTAAATTTACAATGTTAAAACTGTTTAAAACTGTTTAAAACTGCGACCGTAATTAGGGAGAAAATACGTTTCCCTTGAAATGTTATGGAGAATACAGTTTAGTTGTATGGGAACGTAATTCTGTGGGAGACAGGGTTGGTGTATAACTATAGATTTGGCTGCAGTGTCTTTATATACTTCTCTGGGTGGATCTTTTTCTCTGTGGGCATGTTGCTCCAGGTAAATTGTTTTATTCATGGAAGCCGGGAGTTGCAGCGTATTAAAGCTTCGTGTAAGCAGGTTGACCTTAACCAGCGTATATGACAAATAGCCAAGCTGTGGAATGAATGTAAACATAGTCTTACATGGGATACCTGCATCTTCATCCGTGTCCAGGCTTCTCACTTGTGTTTTAAAGTACTTTCACACGTGCACTTTTTTCTAATTAACACTTTTCAAGTTAATGCATGCAAACACTCATTCTAAAATTCAGATTCAAACCTAAAAGTGTCTTTTTTCCTGGGGGCCACACGTTTTGCTGTGTATCTGTGGAGGAGAGCAGAGAGTGACTGTGAGAGAGAGTACAGTATTGATCTGGGGCAGTTCATTTTCTGCTGTCCCCGGTGAGTTGCTCTGGGGGAAATAGCTAGTTTGTCTCCTGTCATTGTAGCTTCAGAGTTAAAGAGGAGTAAAAAAAAAAAAAAAAAAAAGAGAGAGAGGTGGGGGAAGAAAGCCACTTGTCTAACGGGGGACAAGAGCATCACGACCACAAAGACTTCCTCAGTCACACTCAAGGATCAAACTGTGCTCATTTGGGCCTAAAATAGTATGTTTATCCAAATGATTGACATACCTGGAAACACGTTAGTGCATGTTTATGTGTTTACTCATGCACTCGTGTTAAATGTATCTACGTGTGTGGGGCTAATATTGTGTGGGCGCTCCTGAAGAAAGCGATATTGATCATTTGCCGTTTACTGTCCCCTGCTCCCTTGTGAATTGCTCTGTGGGAAGTGGTTAATTTGTCTCCTGTCTAGGGGGGGGGTTTCTCTCTATATGTGTGTGTGTGTGTGTGTGTGTGTGCGCCACATGTGTGTGTATGCCTGTGGTGTGTGTGGTTAATTTGTGTCCTGTCTTCGGGGGGCTTAGCTGTTAAATACTTCACTCTGTCTCCGTGGAGACACACGCTGATATCATTGACCGTCTTGTTCGATGACAGTAATGCTGGACTGATTACCAAATAGCCACCATTAACAATATATACTCCAATGTAAACAGAGCAAATTAAAAGTGGTGTGAAGCTAGTGAAAGTGAGGAAAACAACAAATCACTGTTTTTTTTTTTGTTTATTTATTTAAAATCTTCAGATCTAACAATATAAAAAGCAAACTAAATAAATTAATACAAATAAATGAGTGAGAATTATTTAGTTTACCATCTAATCAGAACTCATCTGATGAGGCCTTTCACCCCGTTGAGACCCGTGGGAACGCAGACGATCTTTACGGTTTTTCAGAGGCTGTAGCAGGTTCAGTTTTAGAGCTACAAGGTATTGTTATCATATGAAAATAGAAATCCTAAGGAATCCATTGGTACCAGCCATGACATACTAGCTCGGGAAAGAGGCTGAATAACGCCTCAAAGTTAGTCTAAATTTTGGTGTAGCCATTTTCAAAGGGGTCCCTTGACCTCTGACCTCAAGATATGTGATTAAAAATGGGTTCTATGAGTACCCACGAGTCTCCCCTTTACAGACATGATGATACAGAAGTGATTAAAGATGATCACATGCAGTTTTAAGCAAGTTTTAATGCAGTATAAATGTTATTTTCACCTATACTTAAATGGTGTGTTTGACTATATCTACATACTGGGGTCCTTAAACAGTCCTGGAATTGCATAAATTGTGTTCACTGTAAAGCTGAGACTCTTGTGGATTTAAGGAACCCAACTGTATTCATGGGTGATGATGTTAGTCCTCATAGTAGCCATTTCATATAGTGAGAACATTTTTTTCAAAATTTGACCTCACCGTATAAAATGACCTGTGGTGACCTCTAGGATAATCACAGCTTCATGAAACTTTACAACCACAAACTAGAGACCTAGGGCATTCAGAGGTAGATTGACAATAAGGGGGTTTCTGAGCAGTTTCCACAACAGAAGTGCTTACCATCCAATTGCCGAAAAATGCAGTTCTTGCAGAAACCTCCAAATTTCAAAAGTTTTTGATAAAAACTCACAGCATGACTTCTTCTACGGTGTTCCTCAAGGTCTTGGTGTCTTAATTTTGGAGGGATTATTAAACTGACATATGACATTACCATAAATGCAGTCTTGCCGTGACTTTATGTAGTGAATGACTTGACTGCCGTTAGTCTAATCTTAGAGTTATTGAAGTTATTGCTTTTAGCTGCTGTGACTTTGAAGGACCTTTATTCGTACATATGCCTCTGTGTATGTGTTTGTGAGTGGACCGTGCCAGCGGTTCAGCAGTGGTGTCCGCGCCGAGCAGATGCCCGCTCCTCCTGGTTACGATCAGCAATTTAGCGGGCTGCTGCCAGCTCTTCTCCGGCCCAAAGGGACCAATTAGACCCTGGCAGCTGCACCCAGAATGCCACCATGGAATGGAGGGGCCTGTGGTTGGGTGAGGATGCTGCAGAAGAGAAGGGCAGACCGAGCTAAGGACACACATGTAGACATGGAGAGTAACATCACTGAGTTATTACAGAAACTGCGTCTAAAGAAAGGATAGTTTGGTGTGAGCACAAAGCAACTATGAGCAGGCGATGAAGAAGAGAAAGGTAGAAAGTAGTCAGAGGGGCGGTTTGTTTATTTGGAGCCTGTCTTCTTCAGAGCACCTGCTGGTCTTCTAAAGGATCAGAAAGGGGGGAGTGGAAGCCCCTTTGGCCCCCTGCCCTCACCAAATTAGCGCCCGAGCCGACAAGTGACTTGACTGTCCCTCATCACGCCGTTGTCCCCCTTTCTCCCTCCTGACCTTTAGCCCCTGAACCCTCACTTTTCACCCCGGTAAATGCAGTGCCATGTCAAGAGCCGGGCCCCCCTGTTACTGAGCTGACCGTGGCCCGGGGCCAGAGTGAACCATTAGAGACGAGTTCTGCAGTTATTCCAGCAGGCACTCCTCAGTACATGGAGACTCAAAGGTCAAATATCAGTGTCATTGCAAAGCGTCATCTGTAAATCTATACTCTATAAATTATTGGACTCGCAAACATTTACAGTTACGCGAGGCCACTTACTTATCCTAATGCTGTCGTCAAACGCTGTCATTATATTTATATATATATGTATGTGACTGTTAGATATAAGGCTGTCATTATTGTAGAGGGAGTAGGAGTAACAAAAACAGAGGGGTTTAACATCTTTACAAAGTAAGGATCTCTTTTTGTTTTTCAATTAAGCTAAGATGAAACAGTTACAACCACAGGATAGCCGCACAAAGAAGCACAAGAAATAAAAGCCAGCACGCAATAAGGAGACAACAATCAATTTGGGTTTTAGATAAGAAAACAAAGCATTGTTAAATAAACCAAATGAGGACAACGATCGACTATATACAGGTAAATTATTCCAATCAAAAGAAGCTGTAAACATAAAGCTCTTTTTTTTTCAATTCCCTTATAGGCTATAGGGACCAATAAAAAGGAGCTGATCAGAGCTCCTAAAATGCAAGGACTCACATCTCTACACTGTGCAAAAAGCATGCGGACATCCGGACATTACACTCATATGTGATCGAACATGTCATTCATTCATCCGATACTCTAAGAAAGATTTTCCCCGAGGTTTTGGTGCATATTGTGTACAATTAGGTGTAGTACACTGCCCTTAACACATCTAATGAACATCATCTGTCCTGATCCTTCTCTGCAAAATCAACATGGAATAAAGTAGGGATAACTAACTATTATTCTTATTCCAGATTGATCTGCGGATTATTTTCTTTGTTAATGGATTCGTCATTCGACCGAGTCGTTTGTCAGTAAACATAATTTCCCAGAGCCCAAGATGGTTACTTCAGATTAGGGCTGGGCAATATAGCGTCATTATATCGATATTGTGATATGAGACTAGATATCGTTTTAGACTTTGGATATTGTAATATCGTAGTATGGCATAAGTGTGTCTTTCCCTGGTTTTAATGGCTTTGCCTTCACCCACTTAGTCATTATATCCACCATTACTGATGATTATTTATCAAAAATCTCATTGTGTAAATATGTTGTTAAAGCGTCAATAGTCAACCCTACAATATCGTCGCAATATCGTATCAGTATATAAAGGTATTTGGTTAAAAATATTGTGATATTAGATTTTCCCCATATTGCCCAGCCCTGATTCAGATTCCTTTCTTTGTTCAAAACCCAAAGATATACTTTAAGACAGCAAAAAGCAGCAAATCCTCACATCGTAGAAGCTGGAATCATCAAATCTTTAGGGTCTTTGATTGAAAATGTACCTAAATGATTAATTAATTATCAAAATAATTTTCTGTTGATCGACTACTCAATTAGTTGACTTATCGTTTCAGCTCTAGATTAAAAGAAAACCACGTGAGAGAGGGAAATGACCTGGCCTGGTAGGGTAAGAGCTAAATGGCGAACATTTGGCAGTGTTTTCGTTTCCTGACCTTAAAGGAACGCAGCTGAATCTGAGCTCAACCTTTATCCCCTGAAAGATGTGCCTCGCCGAGTGTAAAGAACACCTAAATACTTTGTCCGAGCAGCGCCGTCTTCCTGTTTGTGTGCTTCTCTTTTCGACACTCCCGCCCCCCCCCCCGCGCTCTCTTCTCGACCCGTGCTCGCCCCCCCCCTTCTATCTTAACACCCTGACACATTCATGATGCTTGTGTGTCCCCCGCGGGCTGGTACATCACCTCCTTGTCTCTCACTCAGTGGCTGAAACAGAAGTTGAGGGCCGGTGTTCGACCGGCTGACTGGGGTCCATCACTCACTGGTCCAAAAGAATCAGCAGCATGATGGATGCGTACGGCGCCGGCGTCTGCAACCAGAACCTCCAGTCCTGGTTTAAATGTGTATGGTGACTGACATAGAGTACTGCAGGGACCTGCATGTGTCCTAAACCCATCACTCAGTATGATGAAACAAAGTCAACCAGCTCCTCTTTCTCAATATTACTTTATTCCAGTGCAAGAATGTTGTCAACCGAGCCCTCCAAGACCCAAACTATTTCCGGGTGTGACAACAACACTCAACAAAACACAGTTCAAAGATGTACAAGTCTTGTGGCAGGTGGACACTAGAGCCGGAAATGGATTTTAAGGCTGATACCGATACTTGAGAATTAAAAAAAAAAACAAAAACATATGTATATATTAGCCAATGTTGTTGGGTTTTATTTTAAACAAACTAACATTTTTGTCAAAGACCCCTTAAATTTTAGTATTAAATAATTATAATCAATATACAGTAGGACAGTATGTACTAAGAGGGACAGTTGAAAAATAAAGTTGTATGTGCTCTCTGGTGGCCAAATTATATAATGGCTATGCTAAATTTCTAAATTAGCTTGAACATATCTTTGCCATTTTTTTTTCTGCATGGCATCTGTCATATACGCTGAGTCAATATACCTGTCATAACCTAAAAACAGTTGGTAATATCGGCCATGTAGAAGCTCTTTACAATGAATTAGCTAAGTGAATGACTGAATAAATGAATAAATAAAGATATTGAGATGAAAGAATAGTCAAAGTATGATGTTGAGTAGTCGCCAGCAGATTTAAAAAGGAAACAAGCAACGAAGTAAAAACGAATAAACAAATAAAAATAGATAAATAAATAAAAGTAAATACAAACATATTACAAAAAAAACATAAATTATTGAATAAACATTCCCTATCTTTACCAAGTTTAACACTAGTTTTGAGGGAAGCATTATGGACATTTTCCATTTTTCAGACCTTATAAAGACCACCATATCATAGACCCCGTTTACACCTGGCATTAAAATATTGCAATCAGATGTACAGGTGTAAATGCACCCAAAACACATTGAGGACGGATTGGGTGACCCGATCGGCCAAACCACCTCTGAAGGTGATCGGGGCTAGATACAATCTGGATATGAGATTTTAATGTCAGGTGTAAAGGGGGGTCAGAGTCAATACAACATTAATAAAACCCAAATCAGAACATTCAAAAAATGTCCTCAGACCCATCGATAGCCTACTCTTTGGTCCACATGTCTTTCCCTCCTTTCTTTTCGCTATCCCACTCCCAGTCTGCTGTCTCTCAGCCCCCCCCCCACACTCCTGGGGCAGCTTACTTGCTTGGGGGTCTTGACGTGTATCGCTCAGGGCAGAGGTTCACATCCCTTGTGGAATCTTGTGTTGCCCTTTAGGGATGCACTCACTTAACCTTGGAGAGCCCCTCACACTCTGAAAAGGTTTTATGTGACACACCCCCCCTCAAGCTTTTCACTCTCTCACAAACACACACACACCTACACGTTCTGTACTCACAAACACATGCACATATAACGTATATAATAATGGCGAGTCCTTAAGTGGACAAAGCCCCAGGCTCTTCCTCTCGATGCGTCTAATGGGATCTACTGATTGACAGCCACAGTCATCCCTTTGACCAAACACGACACTGCGTGTGTGACACACACGTCATGGGACACACGTGTAATGTTCGTGGCGAATCGCAACCTGACGGATTCCTGACCACCGCTACAGATTTTGTCAGCTCTCTGGGTTGGGGTCAGGGTCAAGGTCGAGTTCACAGGAAATGCATGTTTTCATCATGTCTTATTTACGTTATTGATGTGCTTTATGGCTACAGGAGCATATGGCGTCTCTGGAAAAGCACACATAGGAGCTATTATCATTTAATTATTCATCAAGGATGTTGTCTCCACGCATATTATTCAACAATTGGAAAAATACTTAGACATGGATTGTGCTCTTAACATGTGGAAAGTGTACCTTTTAATTAGGATGATATAGTTTTTGAAAGAATATCAACTTAATGCTGATTACACATGATGGTCAAGAAAAGTTGCTGATCTCATCATTGTTAAAGCATGGTTATGTGTGGCCCTACGATAAGTATATTTTATCCGAGGGATGGAAATCCAACATTTAACATATCAGAATTATTCTATTGTTAAAGTAACATCGGACATTTTGGGCAATACTCTTTTTCACTTTCTTCCCGAGAGGTAGATGAGAAGATCAATATCCCAAAGGGATGCACTGACCTGACTTTTTCAGTCCTGATACCAATAGCGATACCTGGCCTTTGGGTATCGGCCGATAGATACGGCTTACCGATCCGATACGGAGTACCGATCAGATACCAGTGTTTAATTAATAAGCTGTATGCCTCGCTATGTGGAAGTGACTGGGATCATTCTTTTATGTGTAAGGCAACATCAGGCCTGACTTAAACATCGCTTTCCTAACTTTGTAAAAATGTAACAAATAAATACATAGATATAAATTTACTGAATTATTTATTATTAGAATAATAAATCGTACACCAGCAACTCGATCAAAAAACTCTTAAATATTTACAGAATTACAATTCAGTTGTAAACCTTTTTAATGCAGCAACAAATTGGTCAAAACGTAAACAGGAATTCCAATTCAACGATATCATGTATATAGTATTTAAACATAGAATTGAATTGAATAAATCGGTTCCATTGTCACCGATATCCAATCCTGTCAGTATCGGCCCGATATCCGATCCTGTCAGTATCGGCCCGATATCCGATCCGGTATCTGTATCGGTGCATCCCTAATATCCCACCCATGTATCTGAGTTAAGTGTGAAGATGAAGCCAGGAGGTGATTAGCTTAGCTTAGCATAAAGACTAGAGGCAGGGGGAAACAGCTAGCCAGTTCTGTTCAAAATGACCACTGTTAACATCCCCGATGCTCACTAGTTAACATGTTGTGTCTCATTTGTTTAGTATGTACACAAATAGAAATGAGAGTTTGTGGGTTTCTTTGGGGTTTGGTGTAGTAACCATTTCCAAAACTCAGCTATCGTATTGTAACCTGACCCGCCAGGTTACATACAAAACAATCTGAGAACCAGTCATTGGAAAATGTTTGTAAAAAAAGGTGATTGGATGAACGATCTGTCAATCAAACTAACTGAAGGCGAACACATGACCTTCAGTGCCGTACTTTGCTTTTCTTTCAATGAAGAAATACTCTCCAGTTGTGATAGAACTGATGCTATTGAAGCATCTACGCTAATCTCTTCAGGAGCCGCCATTTTTGTTTACAACGAACAGTCGCCTCTCCGTGTCATCTCATTTACCTAAACCACATCCGTAGCTGCCAGTAGCTATTCACAGTACGCTGATTGGTCCACTGTCTGGCTTGCCGGACACAAATGCATTACTATTAAGAATTTCAACCGATAACCAGTCCTACTGCACACTGGCTCAAATCTACTTTAAATTATTTCTAAAATTATTTCTTTTGTAGCCTTCTAATATCCCATTATTTATTTTTATATTTTATTTCTCACAATTATTTTTGGTTTATATGATCTTTACATTTTTAATTGTATAGTTTTTTGCGAATTCATATCATTCATATTATATATCATAGCCATAGCAACAACCTACCAGCATGCTTTTGTGTTTGCATTTGCCTGTGTGTGTGAGTCTGAGTGGAAGAATTCCCCCTCCCTGTAGCCTGAGGTTCCCTGGGTCAGCTGGTATATGTTACAGCTGATGGCTCCACCGCGATGATGGACGAGCCCACCCCCACCCCCACCCCACCCCGTCATCACTACCACCACCACCCTCCTTCCCAAAACACACTCTTCCTCCTGAACACGCCTCTCTGTGGTGACATCACCACCACACTGGCTGACAGCTGGTGGCACGCACCAGGGGCCTCCTGTGTCAGTGTGTGGCCCCACGCAGCCATCAGCCTGTCAGCCCATGTCAACTCTTCATCCACATATACACACTAATGGAGCCCCTGAGTACTCATCTAAAAAAGAGTGCAGCAGGTCCGTCATACAGAAATACTTTTTTAAATATAATACTGTTTATTCTCTGGCGTCTAACTCGCAGGCAAGTGTTAATTTGGTCATGACACAGTACAGAACTGAAGAGCAATTGATTAATGTGAAGCCATCTGTCTGTCATCACACTTACAGTTGCACCAGTTCTCTGAAGGCAGTTCTGTTTTTAGTCTGCAGGAATTAATAAAGGCCATATGCAGTCATACTTAAAGGATTCACGTACTCTAACTTAAAAGCTCCACTACTCATTATTTTAAATCTTAAAATGAAATGTGTAATGTTAACTTGTAGTGATATGAACCCATAGAGAATTACTTCGGACTCCACAGCTCTGTGTGGTTTTACATAGAAAAGTAAACTTGTCAGTGCTCTCTGGTGGTCAAACTTTATAATATTGTTAGTGTTTCCTAAAGGGATAGTTTGGCTGTTTTGATGAGGGGTTGTATGAGATATTTATCCATAGTCCATAGTGTATTACCTACGGTAGATGACGGTCGGCACGCCCCCAGTTTTGGAGAAAAAGTTACAGCACGGAAGCAAAGTAATGTACTGCTCTGGACGGGGCCGCCAGCAAAACGTATTTTATCCACCTAAAAGAAAGGCTCACCCAAAATAATCAATATCAGTTTAAGTGTACGATATGTTTAAAATATTTTCACCACTTAACCTGAACTGAAGCCGTTGCATCCATCTGTGCTCTCGCCAAAGCCGCCAGACTCCATTGAAAAAAACTTGTAATTTTACCTTACAGAACACAAGGATTGCTGGTCTACCACTGCCTCAATCAGTTAGTTTGTTTGTGTCATTGTGTGAGTTTGGTGAATCCGAACTAACCAAAATCACATAATAACATAAACAAACTAACCGATCAAGGCAGCGGTAGACCAGCAACCCCCGCGTTTTGCTGGGTAAAATAACATTGAATGAATGTTTTGTTGCTTTGGCAAGAACATAGATAACAGCTTCAGTTCCCCGTTGGAAACATAAACTCTGTAGCTTTCTCACGGCAAGGTTAACTGGCGAAAATATTTCTAAATATAGCGTACACTTAAACTGATTGGGATTTTTCTTTAGGCGGGCCTTTCTTTTAAGTCACTAAAATACGTTTTGCTGCCGGCCCCGTCCACAGCTTACATCGCTTTGCTTCCATGCGTTAACTCTTGTTTGCTTCTCCAAACTAGGGGCATGCCGACCGCCGTCTACTGTACGTAATACACTGACTATGGATACGTACAACCCCACTTCATAACACCCAAACTATCCCTTTAACTTCCTTATACATTGTCTTTGAGCTTATGGTACTGCAATTTCTGGTCACTCAATGACCAACACAGACATCCAAACCACTGTGACAAGCTAAACTCGGCTGATTTAAATGTTAACAAATGTTGGACAGGAACTAATCTTGGACCCAAGCCATTTCCTAGCAATATAATTCTCACCAAATGGTCCATATATACTGTATATACACCAGTTGCATATCCTTCAAACCACTACACATTAAACACACATCTTGACCGACAGCAGGTCAGGAATTCTAAATGGATCCACATCCTGCAGCAGTGAACCAATGACCTTTTCTATCATCTTGGCAAAAGGAGGAACACTATAAGACTTTACAGGCAAAGATGCCTGAGGAGTGGGATATGGAGGTGTAGGAACATTTTATGATCTCTTCTGCCCTCCTCAATATTTCTAAAACAAGATGTCAAACTTGTTCACATGCAACATCACCGGCAAAGCTCACATTCTAGTCATTCTCTAGGAGTACACGATATACTCTGGGAGTACACGATATACTCTGATGAGTTACGCAGTATTTTTAAGACCTTGGAATGCAGTTCTCTGTTGGCAGGGGGAGGCATCGAACTCTGTTGACATCTCCGGGTAGTTTGTCAGGTATCACTGGGTGTCAAACACGCAGAGATCATATTATCATAACCACTCTGGCTTACAGCGGGGTTATTAAATTGTGGTAACTCCCTTGTTAAGTCTGATGTTAGCATGGTGCCGCTGTCTTCCGTAAGAGCGCCGGAGCAGTGGGAGTCAGAAGATGAGCCCCAGGGGACGGGAACATGGGATGGCAGGGGGAACAGGCACTGTCAATAATAAGATTTATTATCCATCGGGCCGTCCCAGGGAGGGGGCAGACGGAGACCGCTGTTCCCCGGAATTAGCCGTCAGGTATGGAGGGGGGGATCACTGGGGGGATCCCTAAGAGGATGGAGGAGGGGAGGGTTTGGTGCAGTGGCCTGTCAGTAGCCCCAGTCAGAGGGCTGAGGATAGAGAGATAGAGAGCGTGGAACTATGGCAGCCAACTTTACTCAAAGTCTAGTCCACGTCGCTTAGACGAGGCTCAGTCATCTTAGGGGGGAATGTGACTCTAGTTCAACACTCCCAGATCCACTTATGTGATGGTACATCTGCTGCTTTATGTTGATAAAGCAGCATCTACATTAGTGATTTGTCACAAGTTTTGAGCGGATTCCTGAGTTGGACTAACAGAAGAGGATCAGACATGTTATACATCACAGAGAGGATAAACGAGGGGAAAATAATCTTTGAGTTTGTTTTGAAGGGTTGGTTCACCCAAATGACATTTAGTGGTCTCTAGCAAGCAGATTGTTGTTGCCTTCTGCTTCTAACTTTTTTTTACAATGGAAGTGAATGGAAACAGAAGCAGTGAGACAATCGGACAGGTTGTACACAATTAAACAGTTCATCCAGATTATTTTAGGGCTCTTTGACAAGTCAACATTTAGTCTGTTTTCAAACTCTGGTGCAGTTCAAGCCCTGGTGTGGTTTGTTTGGGTGGTTGTGAACAAAGTAATCGTACTCTGGTGCGGACCGAAACAACTGGTCCGAGGCCGCTTGCGAGAGGTGGTCTCAGACCGTTTTCAATCCAACCAAAACACAGGCTGCCTGTGCGGGCATTTGTTGAGATGGACTCGGGTAAATGACAGGTTAACATGAGTGGGGGAGGACTGACTTGACATCTGTGCCAAAGAGAACATACAGAATACACTAAATAATGTCCATTAAAAAAGATCAGTGCCGAGTCAAAGTGAAATTTCGACAGCAATATTTCAAAGTTCGCAATTCCCTGCATAGAAGTGGCAGCTCTCGAGACGAAAAAGATACATTTGCTCCTTGGTACACTCCCTTCAGCAAATTATTTTTTTTAATTGGTCTGCTTTAATTTGTGCACTGTGAAACGGAACCAAACTAAACAGAAAACGAACTATGGCTTGTGAAAGCACCCTTATTTTTATTTTTTTATCCTAAAAAGTTTTATCATCTGAATGCTTGTGTTTCTTACCTCATTGGAGTTCTTTATAGCAAAGTCAGTGTGTTCCCAGATCCCTACGTTTCCAATAGAAATGATCGGTAATAAGACACAAATTGTCAATTTCCACTGTTGAAACTAGTTCTGCTAATGTCTGCTCATAGAATTGTTTTAATGGTGTAAGCATGAATGCACCGGTCCAACTTTTTCTCTTCTGATATCTGCCAAAACTGAACACCAATCCGATACCAGTACTCTTTTTTCTTTTTTCTTTATTAAAACGTGTAGATACCTAATTGTGCGGAACTCAGTGGAATTATTTTCACGGAAGGTAACATGAAGAAAGAGAATGCTGTGGCATTAAAATCTTAGAGTTGCCACCCCAAAGTGACTGAATGAATGTAACTGATACATGATATAAATTTGTAATAAGATTGACAGAAAAAACTGTTATTGAAGCTGAGGAACAAAGAGACTTGAGCTGAAAGGATTAGTCAATTAAAGATGAACAGAAAATAATCCATTTCATAAGTAATTGTTGAAGCCATTTCTCAAATGTAAATATTTGCTGGTTAGTGAACATCTCTTGAATCAATGGTCAAACAAAACAAGCAATTTGAAGATGTCCCATTGGGGCTCTTGGAAACAGTGATGGGTATTTTATTGACTGAATGATTAATCGAGAAAACAATCGACAGATTTGTCAATAATGAAAAGAATCGTTAGTCGCAGCCCGGAAAGAAACTATTGTGGATCGGATAAGTGGCTCATACCCTATTTGCTTAATCAGACGCTGATAGTGATTCCGCAGATCGGAGCGGTGCATCCATAGGTTGAGCCTCACGAACAAATTCTGCTCACCCCTATTGTATTGTATTGTATTGTATTGTATTGTATTGTATTGGAGGCACAAATCTTGAACGGATAGCTTGAAACTTGAGCCAATAAAGGCCAAAACCATCTCCATAGATAGATTCCACTAGAGTGAGAAAATATGTTGGACCAACCCTTTAATGTGGCTCTGAGGCTGGAAGGCAGGCTACTCTCAGAAGGAGCGATGTGTGCAGCGCGCGGCGCCTAGAGTAGATCATCTGTGGATTCACAGCGGCGAGTCAGCGAGAGATGGATGGACGGCGTTGCGAGCTGCATGCGTCTGCAAACGGTGTCTTCACAGCACAGGGCGCCACTTCGCTCGCCCCCCACACATTGCAAGGCAGGCCACTGTCAAAGGTCTATTAAGGGAAGATTGAGACCCCAGGTGTATATGTGTGTGAGTAAGTGTGTGTTTGTGTGTGAGCGTGTGTGTTCACATGCTCATTGGTCATGGTCCTATAGTGGAAGATTGAGACCCCATTGCTCCCAGAGCCACTCAACCAACACAACCTGCAGTGGTTTACAATCAGAGCAACACCGTCCATCCATCCCTGCTGACACACACACACACACACACACACACACACACACACACACACACACACTGAGGGATACACACAGAGTAAGGGAAACACACCAACAGTACAGCTCACTATAGATGTCATTAAACAATAGCCGAGGTGGAACAGCTGTGTGACAGCGTCATGGACATTGCGGGTGTCATGATGTTGGACCGAGGGTTTAGCGGCAGATTGAGGTGCAGGTTAGGGATGGCGGGTGGAGGGCGCGAGGGGGGCGTACGGGGTTGCAGGGTGGGAATCGTAGCAGCACCTTTGACAAGCCCTATTTGTCATCTGCCAAGACGCCCAAATAGCTCTGACTGCAATATGGATGGATTGTGGGAGAAAAAGTGACTACAAGCCAGGCAACTAATCCTGTACAACCCCCCCCTCCCCACCTCCACCCATACACTCTCTCTGGTGCTGTCTCTCTTCTCTTTCATAACCCAACACACACCCTTTACACCCACTAGCGAACTAGCAATATGGTTGAAAGCAGTACCGTTGCATTAATATCTGTATTTTTTTCCTGAAAATACAGTTTTATTAGTGTGAAATAACTATTGGCCTGGTGCCATTAAAGGGTAAATTCCCATTATCATAACTTGGGTCATATTTTCATAGTTTTGGCCTTCGTTTTTATCAACTCTTAAACATTCTGGGATTTGAGAACGCAGTAATATCGCTATATCGTCCATGCATACGGCATCATCCAAAATAGCATCTGATAAACTGATTCATTTCGTCTCCCAGCACAAAGCACTTTACACTAAAGAAATAAAAGACTACAGAGATGGAATTTAAAGATAGATGTGGCAGGTGATTGCAGAGCAGTTTGGAATCGAAGATGGCCGCAAAACAAATGTAGGAAAGATTCAACAGTAGTGATTGTGCTCTAGGTAACAAAGAGAATAATAAAACGCATCAGACTCGGTGTGCAAGGTATCTGTGCATAACATTTTTTTATTGGATGGCGGATTAGATAAACACCTATGAAAATACGGACTTGGTATGCAAAGACCTTAATTCACACGTGAGTTTATTTTGTCGAAACTGTTGTTTTTGTCATGAATGCTTTCACACAAAAGACAAATATTACCCAGCGAAAAAGTGACATGTGACGAAGTTGATTTTCTGAGCTTTCTCACCACGAATATAGCCATAAACCAATCACGTTGTGCGGAATGGGTTGAGTTGCGCCTATATTTATGAAACAACAGCCCTAGACATATAATATTCAGGCGAGTATTTCACATTTTTGTGTCATTTATTTATCACGCCCCAGTGTGTAAAGGCCTCAACAGTTTAGCCAGATTATATGAAACACTTTATTTGGTGATGAAATAGAAATTCAGTAGGTAATAACCCCCTATTACACAGGAAACCTGTGAGCCCCCAATAACAAGTATGACGTCCTGTATGATGTCCTGTAAACTGCAATGGATATTTAAAATATGTGTGGTTAGTCATTGCAGAGTTCGCCTTTGTGTTCACTTCCAAATAAATTTAGTTAACCAGGGGTTTGTTTAAAACCAGTGGGCTACCTCCGGGTCTGAGAAGTGAAGCCGATGCTGAAGTGCCTTAAACCTTGCATTCTTTCTAATAGCCAGCAGGGGGCGACTCCTCTGGTTGCAAAAAGAAGTCTGATTGTATAGAAATCTATGAGAAAATGATCCTACTTCTCACTTGATTTATTACCTCAGTAAATATTGTAAACATGAGTTTATGGTCTCTATCGCTAGTTTCAAGTCTTCTTCAATACAGCATGATGTTCATTTAGTAAATTATGGTCCCATTTAGAGTCAGATAGAGCATAAAGCAGGGGATGCTTTAGGGCGTGGCTACGTTGTGAGTGACAGGTCGCTACCACGGTGTTGTCCGGTCTGACAGTTGTCTGTGTTTTCGTCTTACAGCTTTAACTCTTTCACCATGTGTTTTCAGTTCATGAAAGTTAATTATAACCTTTTTGGTCACCGGAACATGTCTTATTCAGCATTCGGTTGTACTTAGCTTCACCCTCTCGTGTCACTTCTGGTTGCAAAAAAACAAGATGGAGATGGCCAAAATGCCGAACTTGGGGCTTCAAATCGTCAGTCCACAAACCAATAGGTGACGTCACTGTGACTACATCCACTTCTTATATAAAGTCTATGTTTAAAACACATCTGATTGTCGGACTGTCGTGTCAGACTTTTTTTAGCTATTATGTTGTGTTTTAATGCCAGCCAATCCGAATGGTATAGATATATGGTATAAAATATACTTCTAACTTGAACCTTCATCCATACATGTGATGTTTGCAAGGCCCAGTGTGTGTGTTTCTGTGTATGTGTGCGTCCTAAACATGTAGTCAGTATTTCGACAGCCCCCCCAGCTCGCAGTGATTTGTCCACCAGTAAATGTTTGTCTGAGATGAATTCTCTGGCTGATCCAGAGCTGCATCCCGGCTGACAAATGAAACCCAGCGCCTGGGGGGAGGAAGAGTGAGAGGGGGTGGGGGGGAGAAGTGGAGAGAGAGAAGCTGGAATGTGTAGAAGTGGAAATCGAATCATTTTATTGTTTGTCACCGTGGCCCTCGTGGTCACGGTTTGTTATTGGACGCTAATTAAAACGGCAACAATCCTGACAATTGGCAATTAAAGACTTGTGAAAGAGGTGATAGGAAATGAGCTCCTCATCGGGTGCATAAACTCATTCTTTATCCCTCTTTCACACCTCTCTTCACTCTGTCTTTTCTCTACTCATTAGGAAGACAGAGTGCTGTCACTGACCACCACAGTGAATGATTGGTAGAAGGGGAAGAGCTGGTGCAGATAATGACATCCAAGAGGGTTTTTTTAGGGGGTGGAATAATGTAAATGAATATGGGGAACAACTGATTGATGTTGCATTAAATCTTGCTTTTCAGGCTGTACCGTAGCAGTGGACGGTTTTTTACCTTTTCATGAAGTAACATGCAGCTTGTGGCAAATTAATTTATAAAAGGCTTTTTACATCAATGTCATTTTCCTCAAAGCTTTTAATCCAAGTCTGTGAAAGCTTGGTGATGAGCATAAGTCCAGTTTACTACATTTTGGTCAGATTGGCCTCCTAAGTCTGTCGGTAATAATAATATTGTACGCACCAAGTACATTGCTGAGATCTGGGAACATGGTGACATCCCTTAAAAAGAAGACAGACGGGTCAAGAAACACAAGCAGTCAGAAAGGTTGTAATGAAGCCAATTTTAAAGTGGACCCATTATGCTTTTGTGCTTTTCCCCCTTTCCTTTAGTGTGTTATATAGTTCTCTGTACATGTTAGGGATGTCCATAATTAACCGTTTAACCGTTAACCGACATTAAGCATTTTAACCGATTAACGCTATCGGTTAAAGCGGTTAAAAGAAATGTTAATAATTAATTCAAAAGCTGAGCGGCTCAGAGGAGTGGCTCGTCACTTTAAGGAGAAAAGCTGGTCCACCTTAACAGTCCACCTTAAGAGGCGGAGCCGGAGTTGCAGGATACAGGAAGTCGGCTCCAGTCTCTGGCTCGTTTGAGCGGAGCGGAGGAGGTGTAGTTTCGTAGCATTTATTCACCGACAAATAAACTGTACACACACTGCTACACCTACATTCACAGCTATAACGCAACCAACAACCTCATACTCATCGCCAACACACGGTCTGTTGGAAACTCGCTAAAGTTACGCAGACTACGTGTGCGGCGGCGAGCCTCCAGCAATGCTAGAGCTGCTAACGTAGCACAAATACGCACACTGTTTGTTGACCACTCGCTAAAGTTATGCCGGGCAGACAAAGTATCGTTACGCCGGGCAGACACACAGCTGACAACTTGCTTAACTAAAATAAATGTGCGTTGGAGACTTTTACTGGGAAAGTGGCTCGCGACACTACATGCAGCATCGTGACTGCCAAGTTAACGCTCCCGGACGGGTGAACTGGAGACTCCCGTCAATGAATATCTGTTATGCTCCTGCAGCTTGTACGAGGCACAAATCTTGTCGGTTAACGGTTAATAATTGTTTAACGAGGGTCGGTTATCGGTTAAGAATTTTTTTCAAAATGAGCATCCCTGGTGCATGTAAAAGGTCTGCAAAGTTACAAAGTCCACGCCAAAAGCAGTTACTTTCCCCCCCACAGAAACACCGCTCCTGAACTGCCTGATATGCCTTTTCTTCCATGACGTGGTGATGTCACCAAGTAACACATTTGCATAATGCTTGCCTAGCAGCTAGTTTGGCACTCCCTCAAACAAAGTTAGTTAGGGCGAAGGTGGAGCAGAGTCCGAAGAGTTTGATTCAGTTCACCAATCACAAAAGAGGCTTTTTGGAAACGGAGTGTTTCAGGGTGAAAAAGGTGCCACAGCACAGTCGTTATGAGAAAAATAAACTGTTTTTGAACATTGAAGTATTTAAATATGTTCTAGTAGAAACCCAAAATACAAGTATGCACCTGAGCATAGTAGGTCCTTTAATTCAGTCAGGTAAGACTAATTTGAAAGAAGGTCTTAAAAAGTTCCTAAAAATGAATTTATTTGATATAGTGAGCGCAATAGGAGAAGTTGAAGGGACGAGTGGGTATGTTAGAAGTCTTTGACCCCATCGTGATTTCATATTTTTAGAGGGGGTTGTCACGCCATGAGCCATTCAGGAATATTGCTCACAGAGGTCGCTGCAAATTCTGATTGGTTGAAGTGAAAAGTGTGACTGCTTTCGCTCAGCTAAATTGAGGTGGATTGAACTTTCTCTCAACTCCATTTGTTTTTGACACAAACCTCTACAATGATTTTACCTTTCACTGCAGCTTGATTCTCACAATGTCGCAAGATCACGCAGGGAATCGCGGGATCTCGTCACACGAAAATCCCTCTTTCCGGGCTTCAAGTCGTGCATTTCTGTCATCAATGAGTGTCCTGTGAGGAGCTACTGGCAGCTACGGGCGTGGTTTAAGTGTTTGTGACGTGACACGGAGAGGCGACTGTTTGTTCTAAACAACAATGGCGGCTCCTGGAGAGGTTAGCGTAGATGCTTCAATAGCATCAGTTATATCAGAACTGGAGAGTATTTCTTCATTGAAAGAAGAGCACAGAATGGCACTGGAGGCTTTTCTCAATGGAAAAGACGTTTTTGCTCTTCTCCCGACTGGCTTCGGCAAGAGTTTGATTGGCAGATGGTTCATCCAATCACCTGCCAAGTATGTTTTTTAAAGTGCCTGCTCTTTAAACAGTTTCCAATGATGACCTCTCAGATGGTTCTGTGTAACAAACTATCTAGTGGGTCAGGTTTACAATTATTCACAATGATTCCTACGTGTCTGACCTCAGTATAGAGGCTCTTAGTCCATATAGTCTTTGGTCTTTGAACCGATGTGAACGGGGACTTAGACGGCCCACAATGCAAATTCTGTTCTTTGTGCGAGCACGTCAGCCAGCATAGCCCATCATAAAACAACATGATGGATACACAGCCAAAGAAATAAATAAATAAAAACACTTTGTCCTCTTTTTTTTTCTATTCCGATCTCTCTACTCTCGCGCCTCTTCTCTGATGGATCTGTAAAACGATATAACGAATGAGACTTAAAGTGAGGAGGAGGGAGGGAGGCCAGGCAGGAGGGATGAAGGCAGCGAGCAAAGAGACAGAGGATATGATTTATTAGGCTCATAAAAATTCTGCCTTTGTTATTCCCTCTCATTTTTATACGTGAAGCTTATTAAAGAGCACACCTGCCAGAGTCCTCAGACAAACTTGTGTGTGTCTGCACAGTTTTACGCATTCACATACATTTGTTCACATACCGACTGGACGTTTAACTATTGCTTCTGTTTCTGTGTGTGATCAGATTTTTAATTTGCAGACTTTCATACTCATCTGCCAACTTTGCTGTTCCCAGGTCCCGCCTCCTCCTCCCACCACCGTAGCCCCGCCTCTCAGCGGGTGTTCAGGACACGCTACAAGATGGTGACCCGCCCGGGCTCCAGCACCACGCACACCCTCCACCCTTACAACCCCGCCCTCTCTTGGAGAGCCAAGAGGATCCAGTCTGCCAGGTAATCCACATTAACAAAGACAAATCCACACACGCCTCCTGCAGGTCTGGGTTTAATGTGTCTCAATGGCTAACATCCCTCAGTGCAGAGCAGCGCCCTGTCTTTAATGTCACTGTCATGTGCGGCATGAGTGGAAGAGGTCGGGAATTTATGGCGCTCATTTTTACACAGTAGATAACCCAGAGAATAAACCATTTACACCAGCGTGCTCCTCGCATTAATTTATACCAGCAGGGAAAGCGTCTTACCGGGGACAGATACAGAGAGAGAGGAAGGGTGGGTGGGTCTGTTTCTTAATGCCATTACAACTCCCATCCCCTCTTTTTCACCCCCTCCCTTCATTTATCTAACTTTCATCTCCTCTGTCTCAATCCTCTATCATTCTCACATTCTCGCTCAAGGTTTTATCCACCAATGAGTCTTGATTACACAGTGAATAAAGTATCTGAAATAACTAATGATTAAATCTCATTATCGGTTAATCTATGAATTGTTTTATTTTTTTGACAAATGCAGTCTATAAAATTACATCAAATGTTCATCACAATTTCCAAAAGCCCAAAGTGACATCTTCATATTGCTAGTTTTGTCTGACAAATGGATAGAAATTCAAATTAATTCACTTCATAATGAGAGAGAAAAGCAGCAAATCCTCACATTTGAGAAGCTGGAATCAGAGAACGTTTAACATTTTTGACTAAAACGATAAGTCAGTTGTCTTTTTTTTTTTTCTGTGATCAACTATTCAATAATTTAAATAATTTCAGCGCCTTTCTGTAAATAAAGGAATCTGGAATCTTATATGACTTAAAGAGGACCTGTTTTGCTTTTGTGCTTTTCCCCCTTCCTTTAATGTATTATATAGTTCTTTGTGCATGTAAAAGGTCTGCAAAGTCCAAAGTCCACCTCAAAGGGAGTTACTCTCCCCCAAAGAAACATTGCTCCTGGACTACCTGAAACACCTCACTTGAATCTCGTCCTTTCTTCTGTGACGTGGTGATGTCACCAAGTAACACATTTGCGTAATACCTGCCTAGCGGCTAGTTTGGCACGCCCTCAAACAAAGCTAGTTAGAGCGAAGCTGGAGCGGAGTCCGAAGAAATTGTTTCGGTTGACCAATCACAACAGTGGGCCAGCTGACCAATCAGAGTAGACTTGAGCAGACTTGGTCTTAAAACACTGTGTTTAAGACAGAGGATGAAAAGAGGTGCTGCAGCACAGCGAGTATGAGAAAAATAAAGCGATTTTTTTTTTTTTTTTAACATTAAAGCATATAAACATGTTCTAGTAGAAACCCAAAATTACAAGTATGCACTTGAAATAAGCAGAATTGGTCCTCTTTAAAAAATCTATATATTTAGCCATTTAACATACAGAGCTGAGAAGATATTTTTTGTGTGTGATATGACTGGTTGTGGTGGTGGTGATGTCACCTCTGAGGATGGAGAGTTAATTAATGTTTATGAGGAGGTCATTATCGGGTGACAAAAACGTTAAGTTAATGCCTTATTCATTGCTTTATCACTATGAAAGAGACACACTACAATGAGGTTTATTAACCAAGTGGTGTTTCCCTGCAGTGGTTACATACAAACTGAACTTTGACGTGAAAGCTCTGAACAGGTTGTTGTGGTAGCTTTTGATGACCTGTTAATGTGTAGAGAATTAACAGGATGCTCTGCCTGGAAACTGACTGTGGTATGACTAGACTGTCTCACACACACACACACACACACACACACACACACACACACACACACACACACATATATACGCATACACTCCAATCTAAGGTTGAAAGTGGCATGAGTTCTAGGTTATGCTCTATTGTAATTTAGGTTAGGGTTAAAATTCAAATGAAATTCCCAGCCCTGTTGTGAGCAACACAAACAAAATTCCACGCAATCTCATGAAATTGAAGTGGCATCAAAAATCTCAGAGGCAGATATCACAACACCTGAGCATATACGAATGAAACTCTCTGTTGTGTTGAGTTCAAATATGTCTTTTTTTTGTAATTAAGGGGAGTTTAATCTTTCAGTTGTCTTGTGGTTGCGTATGTTTGTGTATAGCTCTTCATAATTAAAGCATTTGTGTGCTTTTGTGTTTTGCGTGTGTGTGTGAGTGTGGTGGTTCATTTGTGTAATCCAGATTTGGTGAGACAGAGGGGCCCGGACCGTGGCTGGACTCAGCCTCTGGTGACTTATTACTATTCATTTAGCTGCTGCAGTAAATATTGATTCATCAAGGGATTTTCAATTTGAGCCCCGTGACATCTTGTGAAATATCACCAAGTGTGTAGAAGTGAGGAAAGAGATAGGGAAGGACGGGGACAGGTCGGGTCCCCAGGGATAGTGGATTACCCCCTCCCCCACCTCCCACCCACTCATGCACTCCTTTCTCATGCTTATCTATCTGTTTAACTCCAAAGACCCTCCACTTTTATCAGTTTGAGGCCATTGAGTGGAGCATGAGCTCATATTCTCTGCTCTTAACTACTGAGTGCCGCTCTTCATCTTTGGCCTATCAGACCCACTGATCCCTGTCCTCATATGTTCTCAGCTCTTATCTCTGGGCCTGTTCATAGCTGAACCCCTAACTCAGGGCCATGCATTTAAAAAAAAGAAGAATCACAGACCCAGCCTTGTATGGTGGTCCAGCGGTTCCCGATGCCTTTGAGCCGGGCAGCCTGTATGGATTCTAAAAGACATTGTTATAATGTGTGTTATAAGAATAGACTGTATATAAGAAGTAGACATAATAACCGTGACACACCCATTGTTTTGTTGACAGTTTTGAAGCCTCAAATTCGGCATTTTGGCCGTCGCCATCTTCTTTGTAACCAGAAGTGACACTAGAGGGTGAAGCTAAGTACATTCGAATGCTGAATAAGACATTTTTAGGGGAAATGTTACAATTAAGGGCCTTTACACACCGGGGGCGTGACAAATTAATGACGCAAAAATGCGATATACTTGCCTGCGAATATTATATATCCGTGGCTTTTATTGTGAAAGGTAAGAACGGAAAAGGTGGTTCTGGTCTGCGCTGCCTTTGTCAAGGTTGAATAGAGTGATAAAGTTTGCCATCCTGGTTCCAACTATGGAGCCTCCATGTTGTTGTTTCATAAATATAGGCGCAACTCAACCTGTTCCACACAACTTGATCGGTTGATGCCTTTATTCGCAGTGCGAAAGCTCAGAAAATCGGCCTAGTTACGGAACAAATATGACGCCGCTTTTATTGCTTTTTGGTGAGGAAAAACTGTCATGGCCATTTTCGAAGGGGTCCCTTGACCTCTGGCCTCAAGATATGTGAATGAAAATGGGTTCTCTGGGTACCCACAAGTCTCCCCTTTACAGATATGCCCACTTTATGATAATCACATGCAGTTTTGAGCAAGTCATAGTCAAGTCAGCACACTGACACACTGACAGCTGTTGTTGCGTGTTGGGCTGCAGTTTGCCATGTTAAGATTTGAGCATATTTTTTATGCTAAATGCAGTACCTGTGAGGGTTTCTGGACAATATTTGTCATTGTTTTGTGTTGTTAATTGATTTCCAACAATAAATATATACATACATTTGCATAAAGCAGCATATCTGTCCACTCCCATGTTGATAAGAGTATTAAATACTTGACAAATCTCCCTTAAAGGTGCATTTTGAACAGATACAAAAATGTGCGATTAATCGTGATTAAATATTTTAATATATTGACAGCCCTATTATTTATATAGCACCTTGGAAAGACAAAGACTATTCAAACTGCTGTATACAAGAAAAATGCACTAGAAGAACATTTAAAACCACGAATTTACAGGCGGAGATAACAATCGATCAAATCAATCAAACATTGAAGAGGAAAATCAAATTAGACCAACATTTTCACACCACACTCACCAACTTTACCGTCTCTAAAACCTTTTCAACCAGTTAGTCCCAGACATTCTCTGCTCCCACAGGCCCACAGGGAGAAAGGTTTTCCCGACCCAGCATGCCGTGCTCTTACCTGTTTTCAGCCATAACGAGCGCAGCGGGTGATTTAGTGCCGGGCGGCAGTTTGAAGGAGCGAGGGAATCGGCTGCCGTATTTCAACCCCCGCCACGAGAAAATAGATATAATCTCAACATTAACTCCATTAATAGTAGCAGGAGTTGAATTAAGAAAGCCGTAAAGCATGCACACCGGAGGATAAATTACGGCCTCCTTTCATCCCTCTCACACCCTCCCTATTTTTCTCTCCGCTGTCCCTTCTTTAATTTTCTATTTTCGTGCGTTTGCTCTGTTGCTGTTCTTTGTTTTTGTTTTCTCTCTTCCTATAGTTAAGATATAATCAGACTTTTTTTACCACATCCTATATATGTTTGAATTCATCTCATTCTTATCTTAATTTCTTGGCTTCTACTTGCATCTGTCTTTTTCTAACTTACTTCCAACATAAATGTTAAAGCCCCCAACATGGCGCGACCCTCCACCCCAAATAAGTATACTATTTTTGAGGATATATACATTTACACACACACACATACACACATTCAGTCCAGGCGCTCATCTCCTTTAGTGCTTCAGTATCGATCAGTACAGGATGTAAGAGACTGGGCAATAAAGTGAAGCAGCGCTCCCTCTTCTTCACTTCTCTCCTCCTTTTCCCGCATTCACTCCCTCATTCATCCCCTTTTATACCCCAATTCATTCATTTACTCATTACTTATCACATTAGTCATCTACCCGTCGCCTACAGTCGTGTGTTGTGATCCTCCTCTGCTGCTGTTCACACTGCACTCTACACAAATACTCTTCTTAATGTTATTTTCTACCATAAAAGAGGATTTTCTTCATTAAAGCCGGCTCCCTTTTAAGTTGGATTTGATAGGATCGCGACGCGTAATGACACTTGCTTTGGTTTCCTTTAAGTGCCTGAAGAAGAGCAGCAGTCCTCACTGTTGGAATTAGCCAGATGACTGTTTTTGCTGTGCTCTGTTTCAAGGGTAACTGTTTCCCCAATATGAGCTTACTAATGCTTGGGTTGCAGACAAATAGACAAGGGCAGCATTATTCGGAGCAGTCGCGCGACCCTCCAAATTCTTCCCTGTCACTAAAACAAAAGTCGGATCATTCATCAACAGCGCCGGTAGTGCTGAATCGCGCTCTCCTTTATCTGTGCATCGCATGGTCAGAGCAGTGCACACACACACCTGCCTGAACACACACACACACACACACGTACGTGCATACGTATGCAGACTAGTCACAGGGGAGTTTCTGCACGCCCTTGCCCCCTTCTTTGTTTCTTCCTTTTCTCGACATATTTTACTTTTTCTTTTTGGGGAGTATAATATTTTTTTACTGCGACCTCCAGTCACTGTCTTTATGTTTTACAACACAACTGAATGA
The DNA here is from genome assembly GCA_916701665.1 of Sebastiscus tertius. Classification (NCBI taxonomy): domain Eukaryota; kingdom Metazoa; phylum Chordata; class Actinopteri; order Perciformes; family Sebastidae; genus Sebastiscus; species Sebastiscus tertius. The sequence goes on along the minus strand of CAKAOH010021279.1, from coordinate 36,589 downwards.
ATGAAAGTACAGGGATTGTACTTCAGGGTATTTGACCTTTGGTCAGACAAAATATGACATTTGAAGATGTAACTTTGGGCTTATAATGTATGACTATATAAGTAAGCAAAAGTCTTTTGGATTAATTGATAATGGACAGTTCATGATAATGTGGAGTGGGTTTATTAAGCTTTGTTTTGCAATTGATTTTGAGAGCAAAAACAATAAGCGCACTGAGACTGAACCTTACAGTAAATGCACCTTTAAACACACAATTCACTTTCTATACCGACGATTGTCGTATACCGAATCAATACATTCTAAAGTGTTCTGATGATACAGCTCTAATACCACTGTTAAGTAACTCGGACAACCCTGGGGCTGCACCAACACGGCTTAAACAAAGTGGTCGAGCGGAGCGATAATAATGCTCTTGAGATTATATAGCGTACACTTAAACTGATATTGATGTTTTTTTTAGGTTGGCCTTTCTTATAGGTGGCTAAAATAAGTTTTGCTGCCGGCCCCGTCCACAACACTATATTACTTTGCCCCCGTTCTGGTACTCCTGTCTGTTTCTCCAAACTGGGGGGAGTGCCGACTGTCATCTTCTGTAGGTAATACCCTGACTATGGATAAGTACCTCATACAACCCCACTTCAAACAACCCAAACTATCCCTTTAACACAAAGAAAACAGATGGAATTGTATTTGGTTGACCATCTGACTCTCAGATGAGAGAAAAGTTCCTATTGTTATCCATAATGAAAACATCAAGCAGGTACTTTCATATGAATTCTTGGGTGTAATGATAGACCATCTGCTTTCTTGGAAAGACTACATTGAATTTGTCTGCAAAAGGAAAAAAACAAATGATTTATTTGTTCCGCTGCCTTAGGTCTTTTGGGGTGAGTAGACAAATTCTTCTCTTGTTCTTTACTTCTATGATTGTGGTCAACCCCTAGAGAAACTCTATGAATCAGCCTACCATAATAACATATCGCTAGGGCTGTCAATCGATTGAAATAGTTAATCGTGATTAATCCCGAATTAATCGCACATATATGCTCAAATCATAACATGGCAAACTGCAGCCCAACAGGCAACAACAGCTGTCAGTGTGTCAGTGTGCTGACTTGACTATGACTTGCCCCAAACTGCATGTGATTATCATAAAGTGGGCATGTCTGTAAAGGGGAGACTCGTGGGTACCCATAGAACCCATTTACATTCACATATCTTTAGGTCAAAGGTCAAGGGACCCTTTTGAAAATGGCCATGCCAGTTTTTCCTCATCAAAATTTTGCACAAGTTTGGAGCGTTATTTAGCCTCCTTCTCGACAAGCTAGTATGTACCAAAGGACTCCTTAGGTTTTCTAGCTTCATATTATACCAGTAACTTCTAGGTTTAAAACTGAGCCCGCTACAACCTAAAAAGTGCAAGTTGCGTTAATGTGTTAAAGAAATTAAGGGCGTTAAACAATTTTGACAGCCCCACATATTAAAGGTGCTAAATTCAAAATTCTGAGCATATCTCTTGCCTCCACACGGCTCTCAACATGGCGACGGCTGAGCCAGCAGCTTGCAGCTAAAGGTGCTAACGGCGTTAACAATTAAAAAAAAAAAGGAGCACGGAGAGGCTCGGATAACACACACAGAGTAAGAGTGATTTCATTCTCTGCTCAGGTAGATATTACTCAAATATACGTTGAAGGGTCTTGAATATATTGTCTACGCTGATTGTAGAAGTATGTTTAATGTATGTATCCCTGTTTCTTGTCTTAAATTGTTTCTCTTTGTTGATTCTTGCAAATGGAACTGCTGGGATGCAAAAAATTTCAGACTTGATCTGACAATGAAGTAATATCATCGTTCAAACCAGAACAAAGAGCTAAAAGAGGCTAAAAACTGGTGATAATCCCACATGGGTTTGTCACTGTGAGTGATGTGTTGTTGTTTTATTAATTGTTAATACAGAAAATATTGGTTAGTGCAGCTTTAAATAGTTGAGCAGTTTGTATGATGGCTGTATGGATGTGTCCCTCAAGGCCTTGTAGCAGAAATGTAGACAGTGAACAGTGTGTGTTCAACATTGAAAGTGCTCCCCCCTGGTTGTCCAGCTTGGGAGGATTTGTGCATCAGATGGGCCTGGAGCGTCTCTGATAACAGATATCTCTCTGGAGGTCAAGGGCATCACGGGGAACAGGTCAAGGAGAGTCTGGAGAAAAAACACCTACTCTTTTTTAAATGACGTTATTCCTTTTATGCTGTTTTGATTCGGATGTCGTTTCCACTGTTTGCTTCCTCCTTTCCTTCCTCTTCCCCTCCCTCATTAGAGGCAGATTACCTTGTTGTTAAGATAATCTGCTCCTACAGAGGCGGTTTTCAATAATGGTGTTCAGGGTGAAACTCATTCACGTGGCTGTGCACAGAAGTCGGAGAACTTCATTTGTGCACAAAATACTTAATGATTGTTGTTTCCGATTCCTTGAGGGGGCGGGGTCAAAACAGGTCACATGCTTATTTCACAGAAAAACAAACTTATTTTTAAAAGCTTTTACACAATTAATTTCATACAGTTTATGGAACCTGTAAATTATTTTCATACAGTTTAATTTGATTCCGTTTATTCAATTATAATCTGTTCTTTCTTTTTCTTAATTCACTGTACTACAACTGTAATCCTGAAACTTGCTGAAATGACACAGAGTCCAACATACGTCAGGCCACTAAATACAATCAGCCAGTTTCCCGATCGGGCCAGTCTTCGAAAAAGTTTCATACTAACAATTTTCCGGACATTGCTTGGCGAGTGACGTCACTAGGTCTGCTCCACTCTCCGAGACTTCGCTCTGTTCTGCCCATGTCTGTCTCTACTCACAGATAAGATACTAAAAGTAGAGAGTAGACCATACAGACACAGGCAGGCTTGCTTCATAGATGACACGGCGGTCAAGATCAACAACAAACTATTTGAATCATAGATTGTATATATAGATGGACGACGCGTCTCCACTTCCACCCACTGTACAAAAGTGAAGCAAAAATATTGAGATACGGGAAATGCCATCTTGAGATTTTTGGAGCCAGAGTCTGTGCAGTAGTGATCGGGGTCTGGATCTGCGGAAGCCAATTATGAGACGAGCCCGGCTACAGCTTGTTAGCATGAACTACCTAGCTGCTGCGTTAGCATCACAGTAGCAGTTAGGCTAGAAAGTCACAACAACTAACCATAATATCTTTATAACTACATTCATGCTCAAATTGACGCATGTTCTGTTACACAGACTTATGGCGGTTTTGGAAAGTTGAAGTTCGCACCCCCTTTTTATAGCATCAAATAACTAATTAAAACCAAACTCATCAGAATAATGCACTTAAACACTTGAACATACATCAGTGATAAGAACTACCTAGAATGACAGAAACTATGTTTAGGAAAATGTATGATGTCCCATCCGCTAACATGGAGGGGGCGGGGTTTATGATCTATACTGCAGCCAGCCACCAGGGGGCGTCTGAGATGTTTTGGCTTCACTTTTGGGGAGCTGTCATGTCGTCCATCTTTATATTTAGTCTATTGTTGAACCACGATAGAACATTCATTGCATCTTGGAGAGAAAAAATACGACTGGGTTAAAAATGACGACTGGTGTTAGCGTAGCTGCTTTAAGGAATAGCTCAGTGTGCAAGTGTGTGGTTGAGAGAGAGAGAGAGAGAGAGAGAGAGAGAGAGAGAGAGAGAAGATGGTTGCACTGACAGCAAACAGATGTTGGCAGTCGGAGCAGAGAATAAAACCTGCGGTGCATGGTGCACGGCCTTACCCAGACTAGTGTGCTTGCAGCTCTTATTGATCTTCCCTTAGTACCTACACAAAACTAAAACAAAATGCATCACTTTGCGCAGCGCCATCCAGTCCAGAAAGGGCACCAATGTGTAGTTGTTTAGGAACCGATAAGAAGAATCCAAATAAAAATTTCTTAAGGATTCTTTTAGAAATAGACTCAATGCCCAACCCTACCGGTCGGTCACCCCCCCTGACTGCAGCCCAGTGTCAGGGTTAACTACCGTCTGTGTTAACTGTTCATGTCATATCCCCATTAACCTCCATTGTGGCTCCCCAGGCCGCCCGGTCCCTGTTTAAGCCTCCCTGGGTGGCAGTCAGCGCTCCAACATTAGCCTCCATTACAGCTCCCCTGGCTGCAGTTGCCCTGTGTAGGGCAGCCACTGATCTTGTATCAGTGTGAAACTGAGTGTCTGTGCTGCTGAATTATGGGCGCGCAGTCAGGTAGGCCGTGTACGTGAAACGCAGCTGATGGCTGATATTTCCTCTGTTTTTTTCCTTATTTGCAGCAGTGCAGCAGCTCCCCGCCGGGCTGCGGCGTGTTAAGCGTCCGTGTCAGTTGTTTTGTGCGCGGCGTGCATTCGGGGTAACCCTCTCTTCTCTCTGTAATGGGAGGCATGAACTCTCGCTCTAAACCCATTTCCAGCCCATCTGAAATACGGCAGCAAATTACCTCCAGCGGCACCCTGCACACCAGCCCCAATCCGCCCCAAATAGAAGTGACAGGACAGCGCAATTTATCGCCATAACCCCTGCACCGCCCCACCACCACCCAGCAGGCTTCGTGCGTACAGCCGCCCCACACATACACTGAGTCTACTGAGTGACTTCTGAATGGTGAGCATGTGTGTGTGTAGAGGCCTGTGATTGTGTGTACTGTACATACTGTAGCAGGAGTGTGTTGTGATACTGCGCGTGTGTGTGTGTGTGTGTGGTCTCTTCGCTCCAGTGTAGGGGCCAACCTCGCTGCTCTGGCCCCCTGCCCTGCCTATTATCTCATTGATTTCCTCCTCTCCTCTTTTCAATTCTCTCCATTTCCACACTGCCGTCCTTTCCATTAGAGGAGCAATTTAACAGAGTGCTGTGACATGGGAGGGAGAGAGAGGGAGGGGAGACTGGAGGATGGGAAACATAAAGTGAGGAGGGGAGATCTAGTGAAAGAGCTTGAAAAGAGGGGTGGAACTGAGGGGAGGGATGAGCAGATAGTATCGTCCCACCTCAGAGGATGACATGAAAATGAAAATTTCACACAGTTTGTAAACTGAGCTTAACGGATAATTAATAATCATTCAAAGTTGTAATAAATAAAGCAGAATCCTTTAAGTGGATGTATAACTGTAAGATCATTTTCAAATGTGTTCTTATACCTTATTTCATCTGTTTTTCTTCTTCTGTCCCTCTTCCTCTCAGGAGTTTCCTTCAGAGCCGCATGCGAGCTCCCCACGACAGACACCCGTCATCCACCCAGCACTGGAGGGGTAGCAGCATGTGCTGGATCCGTGGTTCCCTGTACCGGGTGTCGGCCAATAAGCTCTCCCGCACCGTGGGATCCAACATGTCGATCAACCGAACAGGTACTCCGACCGTCACTGTGTTGGCAACACTGACGACATACCGATTTTGTGCAGGACCGAGTGAAATGATTGGACGGGCTTACTACAGTCCTGCGACAGTCACAGATACCAGATTTGTTTTCTTATTTTCATCAGGGCATTTGATTTATTGATTGATGACAGGATGTAATGAGAATTTCAACAGATAGGATAAAAAAAAAAAAAAAAAGTATTTGAACAACACCACCAACCCTACCTTTAAGTATTATGTAGTAGACCTCTGCTGGTTGTGACCACGGTGCATGTGGGCGCAGCCCTCAGCTGTGGCTGGCTCACACACACACACATCATAACACTTTGGTCATCTGATCTAAGCACTGCCGGTTCACATGCTGTGTGGCTTAATGATGTTTTCTTAGCTAATCTTAATAGGAGCAGTAAAGAGTAGCCACAGTGCAGCTACTGTAGCCAAATCCAATTCATTTTTTAATGCGTTTTTTTTAAACTAAAACATTTTTATTTATTTTTTTTAACTCCCAACATTTTCAGATGAATGTGTTGATAATGATTCTCATTTCAGATTTTATTTTTCTTCACTTGCAGTGTACAAGTGTAGTGAAGTGTTTGATTTTGAATCTGGTTAATATACTGTATATGCATCAATTGAAATTGTTGTAGTAAAAGCACCTCAGATCACAAGGGTTAGAGGTTATGTGCTGCACACACATTACAAGTTTGTTCATCCAAGACTGGCTGCCTGGGTATCAATTGAAATGTCTGATTGCCAATATGATACCCGATATGACACCAAAACTTGTTATTTTTTTTTCAATATGTTTGAAAACTAAAAACATGTTTTTCTACAAAATCTTTATTTCATTTAACAAAAAGACACAACACTTCTAGATGTTGTCTACACACCACAATCAGCTGTACAAGAACTTTGCGTGGTACAGTCTCATATTGGCAAAAATTCAATCTAAATCAGGAACTGTAGCAGAATAAAGAAGAGTGTGAATCTGACCTGTTATTTAATACGAGCATCTGATAGTCAGTGCATCGGACGCATTTCAGTCGGTACCAAAAATGTCCTGAGGTTTGATACCCGGCCCTATTCTGGACATGGATTAGAGGGCAGCGAGTCAGTGTGCACCCCGAGGTGATAAAGTAGTGTTTATTCATGTTTGTGGCTGCAGCTCTGCCCACATGCTCTCTAATAGACTTACAGGAGCTGGCTGGATTTTGCCATCTGAAATAATAAAGTTGTCATCTGTCAGAGCAGAGAGGGGGAGGGTCCGGTGAACCGGACGGTGCAGATTAAAGCCCGGATCTGCCTCCACCTCCTTCACACTTCTCTCACATACACATTCTGTAGCAACTACACCTGCAGGTGAAATTGAAGAGCTCCATTCTGTTAAACTCGTGACCAGCATCCCAACACACACACACACACATACACTTCCCTGCATCCTCCAGAAACACATGTACCTCAGGTATCCTCCCAGCAGGACTTGTGATTTCACATCTTCCTCCCCGGCGAGCTTCACATTTGTTCTTGGTCTGGAGCCACCGGCCTTGTAATTCAGCTCCACTTAAATCACACCAGAGCGCACACTTGATGAGAGCCTTAACAGCTAAAAAAAGTTCCGAAATTAGAGGCCTGAATAAGATCAACTGCCATCTGTAACCTCAGCCTCCTTGTCCTCTCCACTCCTCTCATGGCCTCCAACAACCTTCCACACACACACACCTTTTCCCTCCAGCGTTCGTGGAGTGCATTGGGTACATAGTGTTTATGATGTTCTCAGACAGAGCTGGACGTCACGTTTGGCTTTGGCACCAATGCGTCAAACCACCACCACAGTATAAATAACCCCGCACATATCAGGTTGTTATTGCATTTGGCTGCACAAACACACACTCAAGACAGCTTCACTTCTGTCATATTGGATGTGAATAGCACTAATAGTATTTTTAAATTGTTTTATTTTAGATGAGACTTTTGAAACACGCATCAAAACGTGCAGGATGAATAAAGAGACAAAAAACCCACCTCCACGCTCTTTTCAAATATGTAATCCGTGTCTTCATCACCATGCCAAACTAATTGCTTGTGATATTGTGGTAACATTTCACAACATAAGTCAGTTAAGAGGAGTTAAAGGGATAATTTGGGTGTTTTTGAAGTGGAGTTGTATGAGGTACTTACCCATAGTCAGTGTATTACCTCCAATAGGTGATAGTCAGCACGCCCCCAGTTTGGAGAAGCAGGCAGGAGTTACAGCATGGAAGCAAAGCAATGTACTGCTGTGGACGGGGCCGACGGCAAAACGTGTTTTATACACCTAAAAGAAAGGCGCACCTAAAAAAATCAGTTTTAAATGTAGGCTATATTTAGAATACATTCACCGCTCTCCCTTACGGTCAGGCAGCCCATTCCAACCAGGAACTAAAGCCGTTGTATCTATCATGGCTCTCACCAAAGCCACCAGACTCCATTAGAGAAAAACTGTAATTTTACCTCGCAGAACATAGGGGTTGCTGGTCTTCCGCTTCCCCGATCGGTTAGTTAGTTTGTGCTATTATATACAACCCCGCTTCAAAAAACCCAAACTATTCCTTTAATGCAGTGTAGGACATGCAGAAATATTGCTCCTGGACATGTGTCATGTTGGTACTGGTAATATAGGCAAAGTGTAAAAACACAAACAGCTACAGATCAGTGTCAGTTAAGCTGTAAGTGCTTGATTATACTTGTGTTGTTGATGTAAGAATGTGGTGTGGTCTTGTATTCGTGCTTTCATAGAGCAAAATAGCAGTTTTGAAAATCCAACTGTTTGTACGTTTGTAATTTTACATTGGTTTCATACTAAAATGACGCGGGGAATGGATCTGGACATTTACATGAGGTAGAAGGGACTGCAGGTATTGGAGAGAAAGTTTACATATTCTGTAACAAAAAAACAAAACATTTTGCTGTATCCATGGGACAAAAACAACACACCCAATTAGTGGATTAGGAGTTCATCACTCCACCATTTCTGTTGATTTAATGTGAGGATTATTTGCTAGGTTAAACTGAAAACAGAACACAGAATCCCTTTTAAATTTCATTTCATGTGTCCCTTTTCATCACATTTAGGAAGGTCTTTCGGCCCCGCCCACGTCTCCTCCATGAGTCCTGCTTTCAACCGAACCTCCAGTTCTCGCCATTTAGCCAGGTAAGCTTTTCACACCACCAACCTGTTTCATCTCTTCTCATCAGAAGCATTCAAGCACAAGTGGTGCGAACATTTCTGCCTACATATCCAACTTTTAACTTAATGGTACAGTGTGTAGGATTTGGCGGCATCTAGTGGTGTGGTTGCAGATTGCAACCAACTGAACTACCCTCCGCTCACTCCTCCCTTTCCAAGACTGCGTTAACGTGCAGCCACCAAGTGCAAAACCGTGGTAACGCTGTTCACCTCACTCAGAGGCCATCCTCACCATAATAACACTACTTTAGGAGCCACGGAAGTCAGACGGTGGCTGGCGGTACCACGGTTTTGCACTCTGCGTCTCACGTTACCGCAGTTTCACAAGCGTTTTGGAGAGCTACAGTGGCCTTCAGGTAACTTAAAAACTAGGACTGTCAATTGATTAAAATATTGAATTGCATGATTGTCCATTGTTAATCGTGTTTAATTGCAAATTAATTGCACAACAACAGCTGTCAGTGTGTCAGTGTGCTGACTTGACTATGACTTGCCCCAAACTGGATGTGATTATCATAAAGTGGGCATGTCTGTAAAGGGGAGACTCGTGGGTACCCATAGAACCCATTTTCATTCACATATCTTGAGGTCAGAGGTCAAGGGACCCCTTTGAAAATGGGCGTGACAGTTTTTCTTCGCCAAAATGTAGCGCAAGTTTGGAGCGTTATTTAACCTCCTTTGTGACAAGCTAAAATGACATGGTTGAAACCAATGGATTCCTTGGGTTTTCTAGTCTCATATGATACCAGTGTTTTCACTCTAGCTTAAATGGGCCCACTACAACCTCCAAAACATCGATTGCATTCATGCGTTAAATTAGTGGTGAAATTAGTGGCGTTAAAACAAATTTGAGTTAACGTGTTATCATCACATTAACTTTGACAGCCCTAGTAAAAAGGCTCTGTCTAGAGCCAGTGTTTGGTTTGTCCGTTCTGGGCTGCCGTAGAAAAATTGCGGACTCCATGAAGAAGACCCGCTCCCTATGTAGATATGAAGGGCTCATTCTAAGCTCACGAAAACACAACGATGCTTAGTTTCAGGTGATTATACTCTGATAAAAACGTAGTTATGAATATTATATTCCATTTCTGCTTATATATCCCTCGAAAAGTTGCACACTGTTCCTTTAACAGTTGTATGTGGGCCATCCTGCTGGCATACAACAGCACCACCAAGAAGTCCAATCCAGCCAAGACTTTTACATTTGATCCTCCTCTCTCCCTCTCCCAACATTAACTGCCTTTCATCACTGTCAACTGAGGGCTGTAAAGCCAGAAGTAATCTTTTAAAATTAAAATTAGCATATGGTGGATACCTTCACCCCGGAGCTCCTCTCAGGGGTGAGGGGTTGGAACTTAAATCCTGGCACAATTTGTCCCTCTTGGGTTACCACAAGCTGCTTGTTATTGATTTGTGGATACCTGTGGTTTGTCTGTGTTTTTCTAAAACCAGCCGCGCAGTCCAGCGGAGCCTCGCCATAATCCGACAGGCTCGTCAGAAGAAACCGCAGAAGCAATACTGCATGTACTACAACCGCTTCGGCAAGTGTAACCGTGGCAACAGCTGTCCCTACATCCACGACCCGGACAAGGTTGCCGTCTGCACCAGGTAGCGTACAGTAAACACACAAGAAACCATTTCGCTATACGTGAAGGATCAGGGTGGGGAGAATAGTGTTCTGATCTTTGGTCCAGTAAAGAGGGATATTCCTCCATTGCCACTCTACCCAGTGTACACCCAATAGAGTTATGAAGAGGGAGGTCTTAGATAACTCGCATTCGCAACACTTCAAGGCTTATATGGACCTCATCGAACCGCATTGTCCCTTGGTTGGCTGGAGCATTTTTTCACGTCATTCCCCATAATTCCCCCCCCCCAATGTCGTGTCGCCTCCTTAACTGTCACTTTCTAATCACAGCATAAAAATTAACCCCTAAAAAATATTAAGAAAAGAAAAATGTTCCTTGTTAAATCATCAAAACAAAAGATAAGCAGCTGCATTAAACAGTCTGTGTACACAAATAAGGTCCAGAGGGGATCTTAAGTTTTTAAGACATAACTAGCTTTGTTTGAGGGCATGCCAAACTAGCCACTAGGCCGGTATTATGCAAATGTGTTACTTGGTGACATCACCACGTTACGGAAGAAAAGGAAGGACTTCAAGCAAGGCGTTTCAGGCAGTTCAGGAGCAGTGTTTCTCTCTTTGGCGTGGACTTTGGGTTTTGTAACTTTGCAGACCTTTGACATGCACAAAAAAACTATATAACACACTAAAGGAAAGAGAAAAAGGCACGAAAGCATAATAGGTCCTCTTTAAAAAATAATTTGTCGAAATTTTTCCCCAAAAATGTTTGATTACCTAGTTTAAAATGTATTAAAACTACATCTACTCCTCTCATTTAAAAATCCTGAATCTCTGAGTATGCAAATGTTGTTCATGTGCACTGGGGACTTCAAGTTTCCACAGCCATAATTTAAATACTGGACTATGATCGGCTTCCAAACTAGTGGTGATGTCATAAAATGTTTGTACATGTGTTAAACTGAGATCCGAGATGGGCACAGAGACGAATGTGAAAAACAGCCGTCAAGTGTCAAACTCTTAATGTACATCATGCTGCACAGTGAAGGTCAAACATCCAAATGAGGTAACAAGTGAAGTGAGGTGAAGTTTCACTTTGGGGTTATGAATCCATTTTGGATAAATTCAGCAACTATGACACAGTGTTTTGTTCTAAATTCCAACACCAAAGTGTCTGAATTGGGTACAGCTCCAGGGAAAAAACATGACTTTTTTTTTTAGGTAATTGGAGGATATCATTTAAAGAAAACATTCAGATGGCAAAAAAAACATCCCGAACCAGCAGCTCCTCTCACTTTTCATCTCTATCAGGTTCTGCGTTCTCAGACTTGTTTCCGTTGTTTCTGTGCAGGTTTCTGCGAGGGACGTGCAAGCAGGCAGACGGGACCTGCCCATTCTCCCATAAGGTGGCTAAGGAGAAGGTAACGTGCGCCCACACATGACCGTTCAACAACATAGTGTTTTATGGGTTTTCATTGCAAAGGCCAAGCTTGGGTACAGTGTGTAGATATAAGATGACACACTATTGGGTACAGTCATCGTGGATCGTATTTGCGTTCTTGGCATGACTCCTATTTCCATGGCATGGGAAGGAGTGAGGAAGATTTGACCCGATGGGGGGTTCAGGCAGGGGCTTATGGGTAGATGAGCAGCCTAAAGGTCGGGGCTTGCTTGGGTCACCTGTTCCATCTACAGACCAGCTGGATGAATCTGGTGTGTGTGTGTGTGTGTGTGTGTATTGCTTTCTCCTCTTGCATCACCTCCTTCCTTGTGAGCGTGTGAAAAAAAAAAAGTAGCAAATGTGTGAGTTAAGCACAGGTGTCTCGCTCTGATTTACACGTACCGCAGCACGGAACACGATCTTCACCTCAGACCTGTGGTTACACACCTTATCCTGCTTGGGAGCAACAACAACTCAGTCAGTCTGGCTGGAATTAATATGACCATAATTAGTCAATGGACAACAATTTTGATGATTGATTAAATGCTGAATGCTAGTTTCACCCAAAACAATCAATTCTGAATATGTCAGCTTCGGATATGGAAATGATGATGGGCCTTTTTCACAAACGACTATGTGATTAATTAATACATTGACTGTAGAAAATAATTGTCAGATTAATCAATAATGAAAATATTGTTTTCAATATCAATACATCACAGTGTGACAGATTTATGCAAAATTACATCTTAAGTCATCTAATGGAATGAACCATACTCCTGTTGTGCATTCAATCTGACAAAACTCTTCACATGTGCAAAGAAAATTAACTAATTTAATAACTATGAACTAATTTTGTCGGTTTTAATTAAAATGTTCTTGAAATCGTCACTTTAACTTCATTTTTTTTTTTTTAATTAATATTATTTTGTCACGATATGATTGCACTGAAGGTTTTACAGTGGGCAACCTCTGGTTCTGAAAAGTGAAGCCAATGCGGAAGTGCCTTAAACTTGCATTCTTTCTAATAGCCAGCAGGGGGCGACTCCTCTGGTTGCAAAAAGAAGTCTGATTGTATAGAAGTCTGTGAGAATATGAGCCTACTTCTCACTTAATTTATTACCTCAGTAAACATTGTAAACGTGTGTTTATGGTCTCAATCGCTGGTTTCAAGTCTTCTTAAATACAGCATGATGTTCATTTAGTAAATTATGGTCCCCTTTAGAGTCAAATAGACCATAAAGCAGGGGATGCTTTAGGACGTGGCTACTTTGTGATTGACAGGTCGCTACCACGGTGTTGTCTGGTCTGGGAGTTGTCACGTGTTTTCGTCTTAGAACTTTAACCCTTTCACAGTGTGTTTTCAGTTCATGAAAGTTAATTTTAATATTTTGGTCGTCTAAAAATGTCTTATTCAGCGATTGGTTGAACTTAACTCCACCCTCTCCTGTCACATCTGGTTGCAAATAACGAAGATGGCGACGACCAAAATACCAAACTTGAGGCTTCAAAACGGCAGTCCACAAACCACAACTTCTTATATAGTTATCACAGCCAAAACTCAACACATAACCACAAGTTCACCCAACCAGTCAGTCAGCAGCCCAGTACCTTTAACTGGTTGTACTCTAATTAAACAGGACAAATATATCAAAAGGGAGTCAACATGAGACAGGAACTACATGTACTTTAGAAAAATAAATTGTTTTCGAGGTTGTTCTGATCATAAATTTTCCGTGATACAGATTTGATGTCATTGTCACTCCACCTCCTCTTAGACTTTTTCAGATTCAAGGAAATTGTTCCTGCATGTAGCTTCAGTGCCCTTCGAACTCAAATTGATCATTTGGATGTATTAGTAGCACATCACATCGTGTCACCTGGTAGCTGTAGCTTAGTGTATACTCTTTCCCATCTAGGGGAAAGTGTCAAAAATGGAAAGCTGTTTTTCTTCCTCTTTTTTTTCCCCCTCAAGACAAACAACCCTGCAACAGGTGCTGCTCTGCCTCACCCTTCAAACACACACACACACACACACACACACACACACACACACACACACACACAATGCCCTGCACCTGTGTTGGTTGTCACACTGCTGCCTATAAGTGCTGAGAGCCCAGCTGTCTGTTTGTAATGCCACCTCTCCAGCAGCCCCCCCTCACCCCACAAACCTTTGGCCCATCCCTCCACAGGATACTCCCGCTCTTATTTCATGTGGACCCCTTAAACGGGACTGTATGGGGGTCTTGGGGAGAAGTGGGGTTGGTTTTTAAGGGGTGGGTGTAGAACCCGATCCGGGCACTAGCGTAGATAGGTGAGCCCGAACCTTGAATCTTGCACCCCACCCTCCTGTCCCTCTCACTACCACAAATACCTCGAAACCAGACACCCCCGACCCTACTCCACACCCCCACCCCCC
>CAKAOH010021279.1:0-22491 GCA_916701665.1 Sebastiscus tertius | reverse complement strand
CACACACACACACACACACACACACACACACACACACACACACACACACCCGGGGACACGACCCTCCACCCCTCCCTCCACCACTGGCCCAGTCCATGCACACATCCAGAGCACATAAACACATCATGAGAGCTGGACGAGCTGCAGCCTGGATAAATATTTCTGTAGCAGTTAATTAGGTCCAACTGATCCCATCCCAACAAGGAGGAGTCCCTCTCCCTCTCCACCTCCCTCGACCCCCTCCTCCATCCCCCCTCCCACCCCCCCATCTTTCTTCACCGAACCCCCCTCGGCGGTATATTTAGACCGGCATCCACCGGGCTCGCCCACGCACACCAAACAGTAGATCTCTCTGCACACACACACACGCTGTCAAGACACACATTCACTCTCACTCTGCCGCTGTCAACTGCAATTAAGGTCATTTAACTGCTCAGTGTGACAGATTGCTTGGCACACGGGACATGTCTGAACCGTACATGACGGTGGTTTTAGTGCCGCATGTCTGTTAACAAACTCATATAATGTCATGTGCTCTCATCGCCCCTGCTCTCTCTGTGGTGTTGTTGTTTTCTTTATTATGTATCGGTTTCTTCTTTTATTGGACGACTCACAGAGGGGAGACGATCTTGATGGAGAACAGAAACAAAATAGACTCGGCAAAGGAAACAAAACATCAACTGATTGTATCGGTGTCATCTCATCTATGACATAAACCACGTTGGCCGTTTCTTTTTATTGCCCAATATTTGGAGGCAGCAGTTTTAACCAGGAGACTTCTTTTTGTTTTTTGCTATCAGAAGCCAATCTCAACTTATTGTCTCTGTTGTACTCTGTTCTCCATCAATCTCAACTTATTGTCTGATAAGTTTTCAGGAATAATGCCAAGGATCAAAAGTGCTCGATTCAGTCAAAATCAATTCAATTCCGTCTCTTTTCAGACATTTTGCCAATAATCCCGGAGTTTTAGGGCAGCTTCAATCCCTCCATCACACGTCAGATGAATCATTTTGACTAGGCCTGTCAAAGTTAACTCGATAATAACGCGATAAGAAAGCATAGAATCGTGGAACTAGATAACATAAGGAATCCCTTAGTACCAATTATGTCATAGCTTGTCCGGAAGAATGCTAAATAATGCTACGAAGTTACAAAAAAAAAAACTGTCGCGGCCATTTTCAAAGGGGTCCCTTGACGTCTGACCTTTAGGTATGTGAATGGAAATGGGTTCTATGGGTACCCACGAGTCTCCCCTTTACAGACATGTCCACTTTATGATAATCACATGCAGTTTGGGGCAAGTCATAGTCAAGTCAGCACACTGACACACTGACAGCTGCTGTTGCCTGTTGGGCTGCAGTTTGCCATAATAATATTTTGATTGATTGACAGCCCTAATTTTGACATGACAAAAGGAGAGTCTATTCAAAGTTAAATGTTTTCATTTTGTAGAATTTGGTACATGTTTTGATAGAATACTTCTTTTTAACCTGTCTTTTGTCAACAACTGTGAACAATTCTGTCTGACTCTCTCCAGATGCCGGTGTGTTCCTACTTCCTGAAGGGAATCTGTAACAACAGCGACTGCCCCTACAGTCATGTCTACGTGTCCCGCAAAGCTGAAGTGTGCGAGGACTTTGTCAAAGGCTACTGTCCCGAGGGAGAGAAGGTAACACACAAACACACCAAAGATGTTCAACCTGAGGCAGGCTCATTATAACTAGACTGTGTGAGCAAGGGGAGACGCTAAAGGTGAATAGGAAAAGTGTTTTAACAAATTGATTCCACTATGAAACTTCCCCAGTTGGTTACTTAGAATATTTATTTTTCTTTTATGACAAGTTTTCTGAAATATGTTTAAATATGCAAATGAGGCATTATTGTCTTAAATATGCGCTGATTTGCATACATTTCTGGGACAGAAATCTCAACATTGGATAAAGCCAGGTTCAAAATTCTTGTTTCTTTTTGTAGATATGTCAACAAAATGTAACAAGAACTTTAGGGTCATACGTTTTTACAAAGTGAATTTAGGATATCTCTTTGTATCACTCCATAAATAAGAAAATACTGTCAATAGCCCTAAAAAAAACTAATTTTGCCATCTTTTTAGGAATAAAATGTTCTATAAATCAGGCTATGAATGATAAAGCCCTCTGCAAAAACCTTCAGAATATAGATATGAATCAAACTGGAGAGTTTGGTGTCTCTTAAGTGCTACTGAAGTGGAGAGTCTGAGAAAAACCTCATTTTGAGAAAACGGCCTTTACAGATATGTATTATATAGTTCCACACATATTGCAAGACACTACAGATGAATATGGTGCAAAATGTTAAGTAATAGATATCACCATGAAACTTCCCCAGTTGATTACTTACTTTAAGACAATTATTGTTTGTATTACAAGTTTTCTGAAATGTTATCCTTTAATATGAAAATGAGGCATTATCTAATGCTAAATTTTGGTGAATTTAGGAGAAATCTACAGACGCAAACAGACAAAGTGTCGTAAAATTAACACTTCAAGGTGTATTTTGGATATTTTCTGTTACGGAAGCAAAATAGCATACATCTCAAATCTTGACCAGTGTCAAGTGAAGTCAATTTTAGTTGTATAGCCCAATATCACAAATGACAAAGAGACAGACGTGCAATAGATGTCATGTGTACAGAATAACAACATAATGAAAATACAACATAGACGATCCATATACCAAAAATTGATACATATAATGTGAACATGTAAGTAAGGATGGATCCAGGAGGATGTCAAGCAGCTTCCAGGCATCATCAGTGCATGAAAAACTGATGTTTTAGCCTGGGGTGTCTCGCCTTAACGGACAACTAAAACACCTGAAGGACAATACAGCACAACAAAAATGAAGAGAAACAAATAAATAAATAAATAAGACTTGCGTAAGTTTGAGTATAAAGTTAAGCTGACCTGGATTGACCCATTCATAAGACTGAGGGTAACAGGGTAACCTCTGGTTGTCACGTCTGCAACTGTAGATCTAGAAGTTGCTCTGCTAAAATGCAGAATTACAAAGAATGACAAAGCAACAAATGAAGTAAGCTTTCACTTTCACTTCTCTCTGCTTGCTCTCTGTCTCTCTCTCTCTCTCTTTGAGGAGTCAGTTAAATGACACTTAAACATCTATATCTTGAAATGAAGTCTATGCCAAGTACAGACACCTGTTCAGCAAAGCCAGGCAGCATCTAACCGTGCAGTGTTCAGCCCAGGTCAGGACCGGGGGCCACGGACACTGGTCAGCAGAGACCAGTCAACCTCTAGCTGTATCACTGTGTCAGTATGAATGGAATAACTGAAACAATACATGTCACTGTTTTGACTCAGCATTCGTTGGTTTGATCTCACTACACGTAGTATTGTATTTAGCTCTGCGTTGACGCCGTCACTTGTCTGCAAAGCTCTTTGTCTAAGCTGTGTTGTTCATTTGAACGTATAATTATATTGTACAACATGTATACAGTTCCACTGGAGTTAAACTGAGGCTTAGGTAAACAAGTAGTTTGGTAACCAATCTTCCCTGCACACGCACACGCACACATGTACACAGTGACACACAGGCAGCAACAGCTGCAGGGGGTGGCGGTCCATAATGGCATAACTGTAGTGTCTGAGTGACACATTGCGGGCCTGATGGGTAACAGAGAGCCACCTACACATGACTCGGGACACCCGAGACAAACACACACACACACTCACAAACTGTCCCCACGTCCACCTCAAACACACCCTCCCCTCCTCCCCTCTCTTGTGTTTTTGCCTCCCTTTGTCTCCCCCTCTCTCTCTCTCCCCTTTCTTCTCCTTCCTCTGCTTGTTTTTTGAGCGTCGAGTGTGAAACAGATGCTTTTTCACACTGTCAGACCTCATTTAAATAGTGCATGGGGAAATGAGGATATAGAAAACAAAAGGGATATTAATATTTATTCTATTAGCTGAAGTGCTTAGGTCTGTGATTTTCCCCCTGTGTGTATGTGTGTGTGTATGTGTGTGTGTGCGTGTGTGTGTGTTTGTGCCTGAGTGCGTGTGTGTGTGTTTATGGAGCGCTGTGCTGTGAGGCTCTTGTGGCTCTATGATGGATAGCAGGCAGTAATTATAGATGGGAAAACTGCTGAGGATGGCACTACGGGCCAGGCAGGCAGACACTCCAGCAGCTCAGGGGTTAAGTCTGCTCCTCCTCGCCTCCATCCTCCATCCTGCCTCATCCTGGCTTTGTCTCGCGCTCACCCCTCCACCTCGCTGGATCCGTCTCTGCCTTCCTAATTGTCCCCCCCCCCCCCTCGTTTCTTTACTCCGCAGCATCAATTTCTAGCAGTTTTTAATTATTTTACTCTTTCTTCATTACCTCAAAGATGGCTCCCGTATCGGGTCCATTTCATCCCCGGTTTCCTGACACGATGAGCCGACAGTCAACCATCAGAGCATCTGTGGCCAACTGTCATCCATAGTTTTTGCGCGATTGGCAATAGTCGTCTCTTATATTGGCTCTTATCAATAGCCATTTGGCTGATTCAGCATGTTTAAACCATGTCAGCGGCAGTCGGCAACAGAGAGCTGATCTGATGATCGGCCGGTTAGTAGTTTTCACCTTTTTAAAGCAGTTTCTCTTTCTTTGTCACCTCAAAACAAAACTTTAAAGTATAATAAGTAGATTAACTTTTTCTTTTTGTACTCTAACACCCTGCACATTTTGTCTCATACTTGAAAAAAATGTTATACTACAGGATAAACATGCACTAGCAGCATCTTGACATACGTCAACTCAGGATAAGGCCCCCTTTTCCCGATATTGGCATCCGGTAAACACCAGGGCTGCAGTGGAATAGTCCAATAAATGACCTCCTGTGTCTTTTCCCTAACCACTTTTTCCTTGACCGTGATGGAAAACGTCATAAGGTCAAGGAAAGATGTGAAGGAGAAGGACAACCGCGGTGCTAAGAGAATCCGACTGCACTTACACTATGCAACGGCGTGTGTGTGTGTTTGTGTGTTTATTTATCTATAACACTTATAAAATGAGTGCAGTGACAAACTCCATGCTTTACAATCCAATTAAGGACTCCTGTCCACCGAGAAGGATGTTTTCAATTTATCCATAATCCACATATTATATGTATGTGATAAACATTAAGTTCAACATTTAACATATTTAAGTTATAGAAATGAGGTAGGACCACGTAAGTGTTCTTCTGACTACTCCTTTTCGAACATATAATATTTATTTAGTATTTACTGAATATGCTTACTGTTCATTTTATTGATGATTCTTGTTTTGTTTTCTTATTATTTGAGACATGTCCCCTCTATCTATTAGGGCTGGGCAATATATCAATATTATATCGATATCATGATATGAGACTAGATATTATCTTAGATTTCGGATATCGTAGTATTGTAATATGGTAAAAGTGTTGTCTTTTCCTAGTTTTAAAGGCTGCATTACAGTAAAGTGATCTAAAGTTTCTGAACTTACCAGACTAGGTAAGTTAATAGCTGTTCTATTATTTGCCTTTACCCACTTAGTCATTATATCTATATTACTGATCACTCATTGTGTAAATATTATTTTGTGAAAGCACCAAAAGTCAACTCCACAGTATCATCGATATCGAGGTATTTAGTCAAAAATATTGTGATATTTGATTTTCTCCATATCGCCCAGCCCTACTATCTATCATGTACAATGAAACAGCGGGCGGCGGATGTTATTGCTGGACGAATGGTGCTGCTGCAAGGGAATTGTGGGACAGCATTATCTCCTTTTCCTTTAGTAAACGATGGTGCAGTGTATCCTATGCTAAAGGAGATAAGAAAGGAAGCACTGAAGCACCTTTCCTTAGCATTTAGTGAAATTCAACCAGCTCTTATCGTGGCTGACACTTAAATACTTCGGGGTCATTCCAGTCAGTTAGGAACCTTCCCAAGCAAAAAAAAAAAAAAAGACTATTTAACTGCAGCCCAGGTATCCTGTTCATCACTCATGTTACAAAATATTCGACCTGGAATTCTTGATATGCCATTATAGTGCGTTCCCAGATCACGTTGCTTTGCTTTGCAGCAAAAGTTGCTTGATGATGTTGCGTCTTTTCAAAGGAGCCATCTGTGTCCCATCCCCACTGCATTAACACAGCGGTCTCATTGAAATTAATGGGGAGGCTGCTTTTTTTGTTTGATGCAGTGCTAATGTCGGTCTGAACGCGACCTAAAGATCTATTGACAGTGTGAACTTTCATCGCTTTAACATTACCCTCTCTATGTTAATACTCCAGCAACCTGAGCTCATTTATTGTTCTGTTCTACTCACTGGAAGTTGCTCTGGAAGAGAGTGTCGGCTCAATGCCCAAGATGTAAATGCATGTGATGTCCCTTTTTTTATTTTACTGTCTTTTCCATCTCCTCCCTCTCTCTCTCTCTCTCTCTCTCTCTCTCTCTTTCTCTCTCGCTCTTCTTTTTTCTTGCTTCTTTTGCTCATTCTCTCAGTCTCTTGGTAAATGTGCTGACTCCTCCTGGTTTTGGCCCAGCAGAGAGCTCTCTAATAGGCCCCAGAGACATCCCAGCATTCCTTAAATCAAGTGGAAAATTGTTAACTTGGTGTGGGATAAAGATGTTCTGTCCACTTTAGCTTTTTCCTCCCATTTCCCAGCGCTCTTTCTCTGTCTCTCTCTCTTTCTCTCTCTCTCTCTCTCTCTCTCGCTCTCTCTCTGTGTCTTTTTATGAAAATGAGGATGTATGGAGCTGTGGGGGAGTGGACTGAGCTTTTACAGTCAATTTCTCATACACTTTCTGTTTTTCTCACACTGAAAGTGCTTCAGCTTTGTTAACTCTTGTTGGTCCGTCACACTTTATTTCTTTCTTCTTCTTCTGGATCAGAACTCTGTGTGAGACGGCACATTTTTTATAAGTCAAAGTTCTCATTTGGCACAGCTACATTAAAGTAAACCTCTCAGGTTTGTGCATATAGCAGTAGGTTCCTACAGGTGAGCAATATGGGAAAGAATAAATATGATGAAGTACTCCGGATGTTGCTATACAGTATATTACAATATGTGTTTAGGTTTGCAAAGTTATAAGTAAATTGTGTAGTTGTTACACCTCACATTGGACTGCATGGTCATTTTGGGCCAGAAGCATTATGTTTCCGGGTTGTCCACACGGAGGACAGACAGATGCACCATTCTCGTGAACACAATATCTCTGGATCACCTGGAGGGAATTTCTTCAAATTTGGCACAAACGTCCACCTGGATTCAAGGATGAACTGATTAGATTGTGATGGTCAAACGTCACTGTGACCTCACAAAACACATTTTTTTATGCTAATATGACAATTCCACAATATTTTTTTAATTAATAATAAATTAATAGGATAAAATTAATAAATGATGCGATGACATTTTTGGACGGACATAGATGTAAACTGCAACTTGACTGGTTGGCGGAGTCATCAAATCAATTTATCTCCTTAAAGCCACACATGAGTTAAAGTGGATTTGATAAGAAGAAGAAGAACACATCAGCTTGCAATCTAAGGGTGCTTTCATACCTGTAGTTGGGTTCATTCGATCCGGACCAAGGGGAAAAAATTATGCATTCTTGCATCTAAGTTTTGGTCCGGTTCCTGTTCACACTGCCTTTTTGCAAGCGAACCAGAGGAGTAAACATGAAGTTATACAGACTGTGACAGATTGTTGATTGGACTGTTTGTGCGATTGTCATCCTGCATCATCAGGACCCCCCGTGGGGAAATCAAATTTCTGGTGACTGACAGAAGTTTATGCAGCACTGTAATGTTTCTGATGTGTATAATTATGTTCTTTGGCGTCGAAGAGCTCACGAAGAAATCACTGATTATAAGCATTATTAGTATTATTAGACTGCAAATCGACCGCATTATAAATAATGACTAACAGATAGAGACAGGACGAAGAGGAGGCGTCTGGTACAGTAATGACTCTGGGCTTATTACTGCGGGATCGCTGTCACGCACTTTTAATGGACTTAATGAACTGACAAAGTAGACGGAGTCGGCTATAAGCACAGCGGATTTAACAGCTTTTGACAATATTAATCAGGGAAACTACCCGCGCTGATGTGCATACGTGTTGATTTGCATAAATAGGTTATATCCATGGCCTTATACAGATCAATTGTAAGATTGATTCCTGAACAGATTTCATGATCAGCAGATGGATTTGTTTGTAGTTTAGCATGTGAAATCATGCTAAAATCACATTTGCTATCATAAAATCCTGTGGTTTGTGTTCGTTTGCTTTCACACCACAAACAAACTGCACCAGAGTCCACTTGGACCTTTTTCAGGCGTTCTCGGTTAGTTTTTTTTGGTTCACACCAGGGTTCGATTGACTGCTTTCACACCAGCCCAAATGAGCTGTACCAGGCAAACAGACCGGAGTTTAGGTGTGGAAGCACCCTAAATATAGGATTTATCCTTCCATAGAGAATGCAGGAACATTTGCAGGTCTGCAGCCACAACTATGTGATCAGAAAGTGCTTTAAAATGTCTGTGATTGGTCAGGCAGTTTAGGAAATGCACCTCAGTAGGCGTAAAGTGTCATCATCACAGCAGATGAAGTTTTATTAATTATTATAAGCAAAAGCAGGGATCACAGTTAACAGACACATTTAAAGTACTTTTTGCTTTTTGGCTGTTCAATTAGACAAAAACAAAAATCACTTTGTGCTTAAAAAGTTAGCTGATTCAACGATCAACAGGAAGTTAATCAACAATTTTGATAATTTATTAATCATTTAAGTCATTCAGCAACAAAAATGTCAAACATTCTCTGTTCCAACTTCTCAAATGATGTATTGTAAATATTGTTTGGACAAAACAAGCAACTCAAAGATCTCATCGTCCGCTCTGAGAAATTATGATGGACATTTTTCACTAATCGATAAATGAAAAAAAAATAATAATTGAAATATAAATCACAAAAGTTGCAGCCCTACAATCATGCATTACAATTGTTCACAACACAATTGAAACAATACATGATGAGTGTGTGTCTCTCAGCCCTGTGAGGACCTGACGGGTTCAGCGGTGATGTCAGTCACCAAATATAATACGATGACCGTTACTGACGCCAGCAGCGGATCCGATTTGTTGGGCGAAATGTTGTGTCAAAACCGCAGCCCTATAAGATGATCCGGAGAAACATTTGACAGCGAGCTGACCCTGGGCCGCCCTGGCACCCAGGGGTGCAGGAACATGGGTGTGAGGGCGATGAGAGGGGGTCTGGTGGCAGCGAGTCAGGGGGCTGCTGGGCTCCAGAGAGAGAGTTGACCACGAGTCCATAGCCTTCCTGGAAAATCGATCTCCAGATCCCTCTCCCCTCCACACACACACACACACACACACACACACATCCCCCTCTATTTCTGGACCAATCTGCTCCCAAGTCCCGCACTCCTCACCCCTCCACACACACGCAGACACACACACTCCTTGCAGCCTGCACCCCCAGAGTGAATATAATTAGCTTTTCTGACAGGTGGGAGGGATCGGATCTCGTGGAGAATGAAGCTACCAATTTACACCCGTATTACACTGTCATACACACTCAGTTGCCAACATGCATGTGAAAGCTCGCTCTCGCATGCACAACGCTGCCCCAGAATGACGCTAACTCTGACCCACTTGCTCAACTTGCATGTTAAAGGAGAGTGGGACGGAAAGAGTGCTTCTTAACTTACAGTAACTTACGGAAAGAGCGGATGGAATAACGGTACAAAGTATCAAGTATGAAGATATATCCTCCCTTTTGAAATGCTGTCACACAAGTCTTTAACTTTGTGTGGAGAGATCTTTGGAGCACTGCTCAAGACAGAAAACTTCCAGCACTTTGAGGGAATAAAAAAAAGAACATTATCTACTCCAGAGCTTCCCGTAGAGGTTTAAACCATAGACTGTATATAAAGATGGACGACATGACAGCTCCCCAAAAGTAAAGCCAAAATATCTTGATCGCCCACTGTTGGCTGGCTGCAGTATAAGTCATAAATCCCGCCCCCTCCATGTTAACGGATGGAACAAGGGGCCAAACTAAAAGAAAATCAAAGAACACATCAAATAAGTTTTTTCCCAAAGATGGTTTCTGTAATTTTAGGTAGTTCTTATCACACTGATGTATGTTCAAGTGTTCATTTTTCTGATAAGTTTGGTTATAATTAGTTATTTGATGAGAAAAAAGGGGTGAGACATCATGATTGACAGCTGTGATTCTCTCACGCTAGCAAGCTATTGCGATTGGTTCGGGCCGGTGTGCGGGCGGGACCTCGATACCGCAGCTCCAGCTCACTACTGCGCAGATGCTGGCTCCAAATTACATCAAAAACAGTGGTTTGGGGCATGGCTACCTTGTTTTTGTTTTACAACTTGAACCCTTTCACAGTGTGTTTTCAGTTCATGAAAGTTAATTGTAACATTTTGGTCCCCTAAAAAAATGTCTTATTCAGCGTTGGGTTGTGCTTTGCTTCACCCTCTTGTGTCACTTCCGGTTGCAAATAACCAAGATGGCGACAGCCACAATGCCGAACTCAAGGCTTCAAAACGGTAGTCAACAAACCAATGGGTGACATCACGGTGACTACATCACCTTCTTGGTTTAAAACGTGTTTAGATCTGTGTTTTTATAGGATGAAAAGGCACTAGACTCCATCCTTGTTGTCATGAAAACAATTTTTAGTGCCATGAAGAGCAGTGAGTGACTTACAGGCTTACATTTCTTAATATTGGCTGTTACAATTAAAACCTTTGGGTTTATGTCTGTATTTCTCTGTCTCTTATCACCAGTGTAAGAAGAAACACACATTGGTGTGTCCAGACTTCTCTAAGACGGGGTCCTGCCCTCGAGGAGCCCGCTGCAAGCTGCAGCACCGCCAAGGAGCCAAACGAAGCACCAGCAACGCCTCCGCCACCCCGGCCAAGAGGGCTCGAACCAAGGAGCCCTCTAAGAGGTCAGGGAAGCGGATTGCACAGAGCTCACTCATAATTGATAAGAATCAATTCATTTTACTTGTTTAATATCCTTCAATGGTTTTTCTTTCTTTCTCTCTTCTAGGCCCCGCCTGTCTGTTGTCATGCCAGAGGGGTCTCAGGCATCTCCGGGGACACCCACCAAAGGTCCTCTGGCACTGCCGTCGTTCATTTCCCTCTCCAGCTCCCCAGAGGAGGCAGACGCACCGGACACACTGCCAGCTGAGACCTCACAAGTTAAAGGTAGCGGAAATACATTACCCAACACACCTACGGCACCTCAGAATGTCCCACGGTGTGCACAAAACAAAACTGTGGTCATGTTACACAGTGGGTTTTTTTGAGAAAAGAAAACAAGCAAACGTTTCAATTTGCATACAGTCCGTTCTGTCTGTAAACATCTGCCCGTTGTAAACATCTGCCCGTTGTAAACATCTGCCCGTTGTAAACATCTGCCCGTTGTAAACATCTGTCCGTTGTAAACATCTATTCGATTTTGCAGACTTCCTAGTTCACCTTTAACCTACCGTGCATACCATGGTCGTTCACACATTTCTTCCCTGTACATTAGGGATTATTGCTGACATTAGGAGAGCATTCAATTCCAAATAAGCGGTTAAGGTAATATGGTAAAATTTGGGGTTTGTTTACAACTCGTCTGATGATCTGGCTGCTGTGAATTCTGCCCTTGTTGGACTCCACATCTCCAGATTTGTAATTTTAGTAAAATGTCATCTAGGTTGTCAAAACCCTGGAATGTTCCTTAAGAGGACTAACTGTGCTTCACTGAGTGTAAAAGTGCTGACTGTCAGACATATTGTCCAGCGATGTTTTGTGGAAGGATCATGTTTGTCATGAAAAGCCACGGGATCATTCCTGAGAGTTGATGAGAATGGGGCGTGGTGATTCGTCTGAGCTGCAGACAGATAATGATGATCAGAGCTGGTGCTGCGGAGTGTGATGATGCTCAGGGGAGGTGTAATAATGCTCAGAGGACAGAGGTAATAATATTTAGCTTTTGGGCTGGACGGAGGCACAGCTGAGCTCTCTGTTGACAGACGTGACAGATAGAGGATTAGGAGAGAGGCTGCCTCCCCCCCTCCAACCTCCTCCTCCTCCAACCAGGCTCGACCATCCACCTGCCCCTGCCTTCTGGACACACACACACGCACACACATGCATGCAGGCACTGCAAAGCAACACTTGATCCCTTTCACCTGTGTTCAACCTGTTTTAGCACGCACAACTTTACCAAACATTTCCTGATTTTTTTCTCTCTCATTTGACTGATTATATAATAATTACCAGGGTTTTCACTCCAGTGTAAGATTTTTTTTTTTTTTGTAAATTTACGAGTTCATAATCTCCCTAATTCGTGGGGTTTTTTCTTGTAAATTTGCCCCTTTTAATCTCAGAGAATATCCACGTTTTTTCCCGTAAATATATGACTTCATAACCTCACAAATTTATGATTTCCACTAAATTTGTCACTTTAATCTCAGAGAATATCCAGGTTTTTTTCTTGTAAATATACGACTTTAATCTCGGAAATTTCAGATTTTTTTTCTTATAAATTTCCCACTTAAATCTCAGAGAATATCCAAGTTTTTTTCTCGGAAAATTATGACTTTAATGTTGGAAATTATGAGTTTTTTCTCAAAGTATTATGCCCCTCCCCCCGGCTCAGTTATTCATTCATTCATTCATTCATTCAATCATTCAATCATTCAATCATTCATTCATTCATTCATTCATTCATTCATTTATTTATACCTACGGTGGCCCTAACAGGCCGTCGTACTTTTTAGATCTCCTTGAAATTTCCTTAAATAATAAGGTTTTGTCCTGAGTGTGGTCCAGTGCTCAGGGTACTCTTCGGAGTTTCCATGTAAATATGATTGCATTTTTATTTTGGCTACAGAGATGGAAAGATGTGTTTTTCATTGACGGACAAAATGAAAATGTCCCAGGAGCGACAACAGATGTGTATCTGTTTTGGTGGAAAAACTCTACATGGATCATCAAAACTCATCTTAACTGCAGTTAGTTATTGAGATTTAGGTAGATTCTTTTCTTTCTGCCAGTGAGTTGTTACAGTCTGTCATAGTTAACAAAGATTAAATCCACTTATGTTGTAAAATAATACTTTAATGTTTTCTTTCATTATTAACTTAACCTACCCTGGATTTCCCAATCCTAATCAGCTTCTCAATAAATTACAAAGACAAAATGTAACATTCTTAAAATACGAATATGTGTTAGAGATATGTGTTTCTGATCACTCTTACTTTTACATTTTTAGGTTAATCCTTCTTCTCTTCCATGGTTTATATGTCTCCTCTGCCTGGAAACAAGCAGGACCTTTAACCTGACCAGAGTCATTTTGACCTTTGACCTTCTCCACTCGCATACACAGATCTCAGTAGATTTTGTCATACGTGTCCTCATGAGGTTGTTTTTTTGTCTATGCCTTTAAGTGTCTTGCTCACATCCAGATACTCTAAACTTTGGTGCTCAGCAGCAGGGTTCCCTCACATCCTGGAAAACTTGGAAAAACTAACTTTCCAGCAGTGGAAAACACTTATTTTGCGAATCGTTTTGATCATTTTATCGTCCCTCCACCCACTCCGTGCGGTTGCTTTGTGCTCTTAAGTATTACTAATGACACTCCGGTCCTTCAGTAACACACTGCACTGCCCAGAGCCTCATTAAAGGTGGAACTCAGCCAAACAAGCTCCTCTTCACTTTGCATAAATTAGCTCAGATGCAATGTATCACTGCCAGACTGCGACCTCACACACACACACAACACACTTCCTGTACAGACACCTTCATCCATCCCCGTTGTCCTGTTCTCTTCCTCATTTACTCATCAGGAGAGATGTCATCACTCAGCGTTTAAGCAGGATTCAACACACAGAGGATCAGAATCAGTTACACATGAGTGAACACACACCTTGTCTTTTTGTCATTTCATTTCTGCCAATACTTTTCATTTCCCGTTTGTCATCCGCAGAGAAAAAGCTGCAGATCAAGCCTCGGCTGTGAGACTACAGACACCAGCGGCGCCGGAGGTGGAAAACGCTCATCGATGATTTCTGTGCTCCAGGTTTGTCCTGACAGGTGTTATCTTTCTTCACTCAGGGCCTGAAAGTTTTATTTTCTATATCTATACTACACACATCTGTTTTAAATATCAATTTGGGTGTTTACAGTACCGATTTTTTTTTTTTTTTGTAAATTTTAAAAAAGACTGAATAAAATATGAACTCTTAACAGTGTGTTGTTTCACAGACTCTTTTTGACATGTGAAGTCGGTGCTGTGAGAGTGTTTATAGGCTGCGACTGCGTGTCTGTTTGGGAGCGGCGGTGTCGTCACATGACCCCGAGCGTGTTTGTGAGAGTTTTCATTTGGAAGGTGGTGACAGAAGCAGCAGTGCCCCCCGCTTTAAAGCCCGGAGGACGAGACACATGAGTGGCCAGTGACTTCATCCTCACCATGCTGTGAGTGTGCGTGCGTGTGATTTGAGAGAATGCGTGCACACACAGAAATTAGTCTCTCTTTTGCTTTGTATTAGAACTACCTACGTCATATACGGTATATTTAAAAACACATTTTCTCTCCTCCGCTTCCATTCACACTTAAAGCCCCATTCGGACAGCAGTAACATTATAAAGGGAGGTCATTTAACTCATTGTACCGGAAAGCATTTTAACCATTACAGGATATGGTCTATAATATACACGGACAGTCTGAAGGACTAGCCACCTGTAGCTGACATTACAGCAGCACATTTGATGAGATCTCGCACTCCTAATGGCTGCAATGGCTAATGGCAAATACAATTCCCAGGTGGGATTAAAACCACTGACCAGCGCATGTAATGATAAAATCATCCCACCTCCCCTAGAGAAATGAATCTGTCCGAATGGCGCTAAGACATGCCTTCCAGAGACTGATGTTTTGTTCAACACTCTTCAGTGTGGGTACATTTGAAAACACCAACTTTATGTTAGCTAATTTATTGGCATATAGCAATTTGACACCCGTTATCCTACACTGCCTTGAGCTGATTCACATGGTGATTGCCATGTTTCTTAAAGGGATAGTTTGGGTGTTTTGAAGTGGGGTTGTATGAGGTTCTTATAGTCAATGTATCACCAACAGTAGATGGCGGTCGGCACAACCCCAGTTTGGAGAAACAAGTAAGAAATTATGTACAGCAAGCCGGTAAATGTTGTGAAATAAACCCCTTCAGGGTGATGCAGCACCCCGACGCAAAGCCAAGGGTCTTGCATTGCCCTGACGGGGCTGTCGCTAGCTGTACATTACTTACTTAAGAAATCAATAATTTAACACAAAAATGGTCCTTTGGAGTCCGACATCAGAACTGCTCCCATAGCAACGGTCTGCTATAACGAAATAACAGACTGTAGAACGCTGCGATTAACCAATAAGAATAGAGTATTCAACAAAGCTGTGTAATAAAGCAATTTAATGCTGTGGACGGGGACAGCAGCAAAACCTATTTTAGCTATCTAAAACAAAGGCTTACCTAAAAAAAAATCAATATTAGTTTAAGTGTACACTATATTTAGAATATTTTCACCGCTTTATCTTGCCGTCAGACGGCCCTTTCCAACGGGGAACTGAACTGGAAGTGAAACTTATCCATGGCCTCTTCAAAGCCACCAGACTCAGTTGATAAAAACTGTAGCTTATAGATAAGTCTCAATTTCAGTTCAGTTCCCTGTCAGAAAATATTCTAAATATAGCGTATTGATCTTTTTTTTTTAGGTGAGCCTTTCTTATACTGTAGGTAGCTAAAATACGTTTTGCTGCTGGCCCCATCCACAGCATTAAATTGCTTTATTACACAGCTTTGTTGAATACTCTATTCTTATTGGTCAATCACGGTGTTCTACAGTCTGTTATTTCTTATTTTGCTGCCGGCCTCGTCCACAGCAGTACATTGCTTTGCTCCGGTGTCGGTACTCCTGTCTGCTTCTCCAACCTGAAGTGTGCTGACTGTCATCTACTGTAGATAATACACTGACTATAGATAAGTACCCCATAAAACCCCACTTCAAAACCACAGGACTATCCCTCTAATGCGGTGTAACTTAACATGAAAGCAGTAATCCATTGTTTTGTTTTTTGCCAACATAAAGAGGAGGAACTAAAGATTTTACAGTTTCCATAATTTTGCATGATAGTTCATTATTGATTATTTAAAGATTATTGCATTTCTGCTTTATTGGATAGTGAGAGAGACAGACAGGAAAGGCAGGGGAGAGAGAGAGATAGAAGATGCAGTAAAGGGACCTGAGCTGGACTCAAACCTGGGCAGCTGCGGTAAGGACTCAGCCTTAATGGTACCTCGGAAATTGTTGTTTGATAAAATAATCTATTTATAGATATTCTATTGTTTTGGTGTTTCAATGTGGAGAGTAAACTCACCAGCAGGACCCTCTTTGACATGACATTTTAAAAGATTTATTCACATCGTACGAACTTGGCTTTAGAACTTTACCTTCATTCCTCCCCACCTCGATCCTTCTCTTGTCTTGATTATTTCCCTGTCATTTATTTTTCTTCATCTCTGTTTGTTTGTGATATAAATGGCTGTCAGTGTTGAGTGGAACAGAGAGGATGCTGGGATCAGTAACTCATCCACCGCTCTGCAGCGTTAGTTCAGACTTCCGCTAGTAAAACTATTAATACGCTGTTTGTGTGTGTAAGTGAGAGTGTGCGAGTGTAGAGGCTCATATTTACAGCATTACCACGCTATTTAACTGAGGCGTTGTCATGGCGACAAACAAGCAGTGCAACACACAAACATATATATGTCGTATCTCCATGTCAATAAGATAAGGTGTGTGCAGAGGTGTGTGCAAAATAAGTTTTTCTGCCGACTCCGTCCACAGCAACTGTGTTGCTTTGCTCCGGTGTCGGTACTCCTGTCTGTTTCTCGAAGCTGGGGACACGCCGACCGTCGTCTACTGTAGGTAATACATCTACTATGGATAAATACTAAGGCTGTCGATTGATTAAAATATTTAATCACATGATTGTCCATGATTAATCGCGATTAATCGCACATTTTTATCTGTTCAAAATGTACCTTAAAGGGAGATTTGTCAAGTATTTAATACTCCTACAAACATGGGAGTGGGCAAATATGCTGCTTTATGCAAATGTATGTAAATATTTAATATTGAAAATCAATTAACAACCCTAAACAATGACAAATATAGTCCTCACAGGTATGGCATTTAGCATAAAAAAATATGCTCAAATCATAACATGGCAAACTGCAGTCCAACAGGCAACAACAGCTGTCAGTGTGTCAGTGTGCTGACTTGACTATGACTTGCCCCAAAACTGCATGTGATTATCATAAAGTGGGCATGTCTGTAAAGGGGAGACTCGTGGGTACCCAGAGAACCCATTTACATTCACATATCTTGAGGTCAGAGGTCAAGGGACCCCTTTGAAAATGGCCATGCCAGTTTTTCCTCGCCAAAATTTAGCACTCATTTGGAGCGTTATTTAACTTCTTTCGCGACAAGCTAGTACGGTGTTAAAACGAATTTGCATTAACACATTATTATCGCATTAACTTTGACAGCCCTAATAAGTACGTTATACAACCCCACTTCAAAACACCCGAACTATCCCTTTAAGAGGTGTTTGTGGGTGTATTTTCTCACTTTTGACAGAGCCAGGCTAGCTGTTTATGCTAGCGGTTTCCCTTTTCTTACAGACTTTATGCTAAGCTAGGTTACTCATGTCCTGACGCCAGCTTTGTACTAAATGCACAGACGTGATATTGACATCAATCCTCTCGTGTCATTCTCGGAAAGAAAACAATCATGTGGATTTTTCCCAAAATGATGAACTATTGCTTTAAAGATGCTGCATGTCTGTGACTAGGCCTGTCTTGCAGGATCAGCTGATGAGATGAAAGATCACAGAGGGAGAGGTGATGAAATTCATTACACGATATTATTATTAAAACTGACATTCTCACATCAACTTTTTCCCCCGAAAAATCAGTTTCCAAATTGATCAGCCTTGTTGTGAACTTGACCTCAAACACAAGAGAGAGAGAGATCAGTGGGTTGATGATTGTGCAGCAACTTGGAAAACTTGAGTTCATGTACAGATTGTCACATGCTGCCATTTGAATACATTTTGTCAGGATGTGTGTATGTCTGCGGGCGTGCGTTGGCGTGTGTGTGTGTGTAACAGTTCAACTCGATTTTCTCTCCGATGTATTGACAGCAGCGAGCGGAGATGGAGAGCTCGACATGTTTCTCAGAAAAGGCAGGAGACAGGGAGCCATCACTCTTCTCCTCTCACCACACGTTTTTTTTCCCCCTTCCTTCCTCCTCCTCCTCCTCACCCACGTTGCTCCTCTCCTGCGCTGAAGACGTAAGTGCCTTAGACAGATGTCTGCTGCCTCTTGTCTAAAACCCTCAACGCGAGCTGCTGAGCTCGGCAAACTCTAATTAAGATCAATATTTCAATTTTTAGTAAAAGCGCACGAGACGGAGGGAAGACAGAGGGAGAGAAATCATCTGTCCACGTAGACTCGGAGAGACGAAAAGAAAGGTCAACTGTGATTCTTCATCGTGAGTGTGTGTGAGTGTGTGTGTGTGTGTGTGTTGTAGAGACTTGATAAGAACCATTTTGTGTGTGTGTGTGGTACACGTGTTCAAAATTCTCTTTTCTTTCTATGAGGTTTTGCCTTTTAAGCTTTACTTCCTTTGAAGTATAATTCCAGTTTATATCTATCTATAGTTAAAACACATCCAATATCACAGAAAACATGCAAATATCACATCATTCAAACATTTCTTTTTTTCAGCTGTGCGCACAAAGTCCTTCCAAAATGTTCTGTGGAGTGACTAAGCCTCTGTGCCGGGTCACCCAACACGTTTTAAGACAAGATACAGTTTGAACTTTCCTCCTGTGTGGATTAGATAATCTGACCGTACTGACTTCCAATATTTCTTTCCCCGTCTGACTTTGCTTTAAGATGGCGACACACTTTATGATTGATTTGTGTGAAAACTGATCTGACCCAGTTGAACCGAGCCTATTCCAGTCCGGGTCAGTTGGTGTTGACTGTCCAGAGCTAAAATCATACAATGTTGAAGGATTTTATTGGTACCGCGGCGTTTCCTTTTCATTTCTTCTCTTTATCTCCAGCACAGTGGGAGGAGTTGTGTCCACTCAGTCAACAGCCAGGTTAACCCACATCGGCCCCCTAACAGTATCGACCCACCAGGATTTCTCCTGAATCCCCCGATTACCACACCACCACTGCGTATATTGCAGTCGCTGCCTGCTATTCTCATTAAGATTACTTTAAACATATTAGGTAATTTAGAATTAGGACCTTTTAAAGAGGACCTATTATACTTATTTGCAGGTGCATACTTGTATTTTGGGTTTCTACTAGAACATGTTTACATGTTTTAATTTTCCAAAAATGCTTTACTTTTCTCATACCGGCTGTGCTTAGCACCTCTTTTCACCCTCTGTCTAAAACAGAGGAAAATTCTGCTCTGGTCAGCTGGCCCACTCTTTTGTGATTGGTCAACCAAACCAAACTCTTCGGACTCCACTCCAGCTCCGCTCTAACTATAGCTCCGTTTGAGGACATGCTGCTAGGCGGGTATTATTCAAATGTGTTACTTGGTGACATCACCACGTTACAGAAGAAAAGGCCAGCCCCCGTTCCCATCCGAAGGGCGTCAAATACCGGGGCTTTGTCACAGCCGTCGGCGTTCAGTACCGCCGCACAAGGCACCCTTTAGCGGCGGAATGAAACGCGCCGGGCGTTCCATTAACTATAATGCAAACCCATCCACGGCAACAGTAAACGCTCCGAGAAAGTGCACTCGGTAGTGTGGCGACTTAGTTTTAAGAGCGAAAAGAAACACACCAGACGGACGTGAAGGGAGTTTGATGGGTCTAACAAACACAAGGCTTTCATTCAGAATCACGTTACAATAAGCTGTCCGTTCGTGTCCCGCGTTCACAACGTTCAGTGTCATTTTCACTGTACAAACGTAGTAGTTTTAAGCTCAACCATGTAATTCTTTCCTAAACCTAACTATAGTGGTTTTGTTGCCTAATCCTAAAGTGACGCCAAGGGGCACGACAAAGCGGCGGTATGACACGAGTTGGGATGAGAATGTGTTGTAAAGGCAGGACTTCAAGCAAGGTGTTTCAGGCAGTTCAGGAGCAGTGTTTCTGTGGGGGAGAGTAATTCCTTTAGTCTGGATTTTGGGCTTTTTAACTTTGCAGACCTTTTACATGCACAAAAAACTATATAACACACTAAAGGAATGGGGAAAAAAGCATAATAGGACCTCTTTGACATCATGTGTAACACCTAAACTGACCAAAAACACTTTAAGTATTAGTCAAGAGCAACAGTTCAGCTGAAATCCACCTCACCCTGCCAGCTCTCTACACAGACCATGTTTTCCCAATCCCACCATCTCTTCAAAGTTGAGCATTTTTCCTCCGTGTCTTTCCTCTTTCTGAGTGGACTGCAGTATTAAAGAGTAACTCTTTTTGACAAATGTGTTCTGTGTTCTCACAGTTTACGCGACCATCACCTAATAATCACCTAGTTTGTTGTCTCTGTATTTAATCAGTTGTTTGGTGTGTGTCTGTCTCTGACAGTCAAGACTAAACACCGTACGTGTATGACGGTGGTAACATCATCCTGTTTGGTTTGTCCTGTCTTCAGGCCTATCCCCAGCTTTGTGGATGTCACCCTGTTCTCAGATCTTTGATGAGTACGGTGTCATCACCTAAACAAATGGTGGTCAAAACTACAAAAGTAACACAGTTAAGTTTATAATTTCTCTCCTTTTCCACCCAGAGTCTGTGTTGTCTCACGTTCTGCCGCTTTCAGACCAAAACCCTTTCATCACTCCGGTGAACAAACATGCTTTCTATACAAGCGAGGCCTTCCTAACATGTGGTTGAGACTCCTCATTTCTAAAGTAAGCCTCCCTGTTAACTTCACTTGCACATGGCATGCGTGCGTGTCCCATCCCTGCACAATTAAAGCTGATTCCTCCACAGCGGCATTAGTGACTTAACGCCGGTGACAAAAACCCCTTCCAGGCCTCAGATAACCCCTGAGCCACCTCCTGGAGCCGGTCTCTTTTCTTGGAATTCTGGATGCTGCTGGCTGGCTACCTCGGCTCAAAGCTCGCCGCGCGTGGCCAGGCTCAAAGCCCACCGTCGATCCTCCACCTTGCTGATGTCCGTTTTGCTTTAAATCTGTAAAGAACTGCACTTGCAGCGAAGTCCCCCAATATGCAAAGGCACAATGAAAACCCTGACTTCAAAAATTTATGTCTCAAGCCCTCGGCCGCAGACACTCCCCCTTCCCCCTGACAATGAATGGACCACAGCACAGATCTTCTTAAATGTGCCATTTCAATGCAGAATGCTTAGCTGGGTGTTTTGAGGGGCCAGCTTGTCCTGCTTATTTGATAAAAAAAAAGAGAAAACCTCTCCTAATGACTTAGCTCACCTAAACTTAAAATACCTTGATATGATTTCCATCCCTTCATCTCAGTACTCTTCTTTTCATCCTCGCCAGCAGATTTGAGGAAGGAAAAGGGGGTGTATTTCATGGCCATTTCGGACTGGAAGTTAAGCTCAGCAGCTGTGCAAGGTTTTCCTGTTCACATCTGACCAAGTTAAACTTACTGGCCACCTGTTCTTTTTCCCGCAGATAGGCACTTTATTCCGCAGATATATCACTCACATATCAGTGGCTGGATGGGACTCCAGGGGGCAGGCCGCTGCTGATAAAGGCTAAACGGGTCAGGTGCAGCGGTATCCGGGTTTAAGTCCTCCTGCTCCCATGATACCCACCAACATCCTGCACACCCACCTCCTCTCCAGGATAAAAGATGTCCTGGATGGAGACGCACCGCGCGTTTGGGCTTAATTATCCGTCGATCCGCGGAGATGAGACGGGATGCAATTTGTGGTTAATTGCGAATGAAAAAAAAAGACCCGCAGAACCACGGCCAGGACGATCCAATCATACTTAACCCCGCTGCACAGCCACAAGCGCGGCCTCCTCCTCGCGGAAATGCGGATTGATTTTTTGGCACAGGGGGGCGCGCGGCCTTCGATCGATCAGTATTGATAGATTTTGGTAGTTTGTGGTGTCAGAAGCGTCCTCGGGCTTCCTTCCAAGAGACTTAAATGAGTAAAAGAGATACAATAAGCTGTTTTTAATAAAGCTAATAAGGCAGAATGTGTTGGCCATATATTGATGTTTTTAACTTTATAAATTCATATTAAGGAGACTTTTACATTTCATTTTTCGCTTCTAATTTTTAACAGTACAGTTACCAACCAGACACAATGTTGTACAGTAACAGTTTAACCTGTACACTCATACTTTGATTTTC
>CAKAOH010021278.1:68356-81376 GCA_916701665.1 Sebastiscus tertius | reverse complement strand
TCTCAAAAACACTACAATTATAGACTATATTACAATATATATATTGTGTAGCTGCAATGATTAATTGATTAGTTGTCAACTAATTAATCGCTAACTATTTTGTTAAGCGA
The DNA here is from genome assembly GCA_916701665.1 of Sebastiscus tertius. Classification (NCBI taxonomy): domain Eukaryota; kingdom Metazoa; phylum Chordata; class Actinopteri; order Perciformes; family Sebastidae; genus Sebastiscus; species Sebastiscus tertius. The sequence continues at coordinate 81,266 of CAKAOH010021278.1, read as the reverse complement.
TTAATCAGTTTGAGTCAAGAAAAAATTGTCAAAATCTCTGATTCCAGCTCCTTAAATGTGATTATTTTCTGGTTTCTTTACTTCTCTGTGACGGTAGACTGAATATCTTTGAGTTGTGGACAAAACAAGACATTTGAGGATGTCATCTTGGGCTTTGGGAAACACTGATCCACATTTTTCAGAATTTTCTGACATTTTATAGACCAAACAACTAATCAATTAATTGAGAAAATAATCAACCGATTAATTGACAATGGAAATAACCAGTTGTAGCCTTATATTGATACACAATATGATTGTAGAAAAAGTAGCAATAGGCTAAATTAAATAAAATGTAATATGTGTTTTAATCAACAGTATCGTTCCCACACCTGAACATGATCTGCAGTTTGTCAGGCCTCCCTGCAATATAGTAATTTTTTCACTCTCAAAAAACTGTACTGACACACTTACAGCAAAGATGGCAGAGCATATATATGTCCTTAACCTATCTTCAATGATGCAAAAGGCAAATTAGCTTCTCTAGTAGCTATACACTGTATCATATATTAAATCAATGAAATTATACACCTTACTCTGACATAAAATTAACATTACAACATTAAGTAACATAAAAAGCGCCATAAAAACTATTCATTATCATCAACATACATGATGTTTCTAAAAATAGGCCCGTAAGTGTGTTATCAAATAGTTCCAGTGAAACTCCAGAAGTCACAACGTGGGCACGCCACCTAATCCTGCCCTGTTAATTGGTTTACAGCTAACGCCAGTCAGCTCCATCTGTTTACGTCTGAATAGAGCTCTCAAGAGCCACAGCTTACAACAACAAATCACTGCACACGCAAAGAAGGTAAAGCAACTTCACACCCAGGCCTCAGACTGCATGTGGCAGCCGTGGAGAATAAAGGGGAGGGATTAGTTTAGAGCTACAGATGCCAATAATGGGTGTGATTAGAATTCAGTAATACAGGAACATACAGTTCTGTCACCTGGTGTTTACACTTCCTGTTGTCACATGCATATAGTTGTCAGGTCTCTCTAGGCTTAAAGCAGTGCGCATGCCTGCTCCTTCTGTCTCAATGACTGCCTCCCTGTCAGCTCTTAGTGGATCCTGGATTAGTGCACAGACCACAGTGGGAGAGTTTGAAAGCAACAACAGACATGAGCGTTACCATCGAGGAGAGGGGCAGACCCAACACCCAGGACTACCGGGTGTTTTTCAGTAAGCAGCTCTTTGAATGAACTAGTTTGTGTGTTGTGGTGGGGAGTTGGAGTGTAATACTGTAACTGTAGCTGCATGGATGAGTAATCGTAGAGCTTTATGAAGGGATCTCACCCTCTGTAGTAGGGTGTTATGATAGATGCCACTCTGTCATGGACTCCTTCCTCATATAGAATTTATTTCTAAGAAGATACAGCAGCGTATTTACTTTCTTACTTCATTTAAACGCAACAGGCTGGAGAAGTCTTTTATACATCAGTCTATCCTGTTGCTAAACCAGAATCAGTGTGCTGCTTAATAAGATCTGTATCCAGGGGGTGTGATGTGATATGTTCAATTCTCATAACAGTTTGAATGTGTTTTGTATGAAAAGTGTCATATGTGTAACTGTATGTTTAACCTGTATGTAAATTTCCAATAAAATTGTATCGTATTGTATTGTATTGTATAATGTTGAATTTTTAAAAAATAAGAGTTCAAATTGCATTACTCCTTTCAATAGAAAACTCTGAGGGCAAATACATCTCTCCGTTCCATGACATCCCCATCTACGCAAATGAAGCAGAGGTGAGCATCATGTGTCACACAGTTTTTCTTTTAAAAAGTAGAGCTGTATTTGTGCCTTTTGGACAATGAAAGCTCGTCGCTGTGGCTGTAGTGTAACATGATCATTAAAATACATTTTCTTGCAAGTCAATTGTTGTGCACCTTCTATTTGTAGTTTCAAAAGTACAGTGATGTACTCCACGTGACCAAAATGACCCTAGATGCAACACTAGAGTTACCAACACTAGTGCCAATCGTCAAGTTGTCTACAGTGGTGGACAGATGCTTTTCCGTGTACCACCTAGGGACCATAGTCAGAGTGCTACCTTAACTGACCTTTAGAAACTGACCTTTAGTAACTGACCTTTAGTTCAGGCAGACATTGGTACCGTAAAATCACTCTATTGGGCCTTTATATCGAAAAGAGAGTGCTCCGGTTGAGAAAAATATGTTTTATACAAAAGTATACTGCTCCTGTTGCTCCATTTTAGTGTTATATCTGCAATAAGTCACTTATCTATGGCACACACACATTTCTAGTCATACTATCCCACTGGTAATGGATGTATGTCTAGTGTTTTTAAGGACACATAGTATGCTGTATACATCAGTCATTCCGTCACATTTGGGGTTTGTATAGATATACTATAGTGCTGCAAAGCTTTGGCTTCTCTTTAAGTCTATAATCACTGTTAAGTAGGTTTTAGTAAAATAAGTTTCATATTAAAACAGAAAAAGAGAATTCAACCTCGTTTTAATAAAACTGTATTTCTGATCATCTTGCAGAATATTTTTCACGCCATTGTGGAGGTTCCAAGATGGACAAATGCAAAGATGGAGGTATATACTATATCTGTATATGCATATATTAGCAAATTATCCCTGTATTAATGTATTATGTTAATGTAACCCTCCTAATATTCAGTTTATAGACTGAAAATCTTGTAAAAATAAGTCAAATGTGTAAATAAGAATTTTATGTCACGGACATAAGAGATACTTTTAATCTCAGGATTTGATACACAATGATGATTTAGCGACGTTTTATCATGACACTATCAAATAATAATAAGACAATAAAATAGCCTATAATGTTTTAGTCAATATGTTGATTTTGTTTGTTTTTTAATCCAGTTAATTATGATTTTTAATAATACAGTGACCACAATGAGGGTCAGTGCGTCCTTCTGTTTTTAGTAAATTGATATAACTGTGTTTTGGCCCATCTGTTTATCAGATTGCCACCAAAGATCCTCTCAATCCACTGAAACAAGATATGAAGAAGGGGAATCTTCGTTATGTGGCGAATGTGTTTCCTCACAAAGGCTACATCTGGAATTATGGAGCTATTCCACAGGTAGGACTATATATAGTCTAACAACAGGAAACCAGACTGTGTCTCCGCTCCATCAAACATGAGCTTTCTCTTTTCACAGACGTGGGAAGACCCCAACCACAAGGACGGTGACACAGGCTGCTGCGGAGACAATGATCCTATTGATATATGTGACATAGGGAATAAGGTACAGCTCTGATTAAAGGGGCTTTAGGGAGAAAATTCAACTGTGTGCAGCTTTTTCCAAAAATGCCTTCGATTTTCAGGTGTGCTCTCGAGGAGAAATAATCAAGGTGAAGGTGTTGGGAACTCTGGCTCTGATCGATGAGGGTGAAACAGACTGGAAGGTCATTGTGATCAATACAGAGGACCCCGAAGCCGGCGACTTTAACGGTATGAATAACCTGCAGTAGAGAGAGAAGAAAATCTGCCATCAGGTACACAAGCTACTCTGAATTTTAGACGCTGAGTGGTGGCTGAGTGGTGGCTGATAGACTTTTCAGCCAATAATACATATTTATGTATGCGTTTACAGATTTGTCTTGACATTTACAAATCTGATTATGCACACACGGATTATAATACAGTTACATAAACGCTCTACACACATTTGCAAATAATTTTGCTACAATAATGGCCTCATAAGATCTCATTTGTTGTTGATTTGTTGCAGATATTGATGATGTAAGACGACTTAAGCCTGGATACCTGGAGGAGACTGTTGATTGGTTCAAAAGATACAAAGTCCCAGATGGGAAACCTGAAAACCAGTTTGCTTTCAACGGAGAGTTCAAGGACAGGGTACATATTTTAAACTACAGTTTTTGTGCTGTATTTTGAAATTGTTAGGACATGTTTTTAAATTTTAGACTATTGATTTAACAGTTTTTGTATCTGTATGTCGTCCATTTTTTCAACAACTAACAAATGAAAACAATTTATATTAATGTAATAAAACATGTTCAGAGATGTAAGAGGTTTTTAGATTGTTAAAACATATCTAAATTATTTTTACCTGATATATTTATGCTTTCTTGGAGTAAGGAGATAAGGAAAATCTGTCTTTTGGTTACTGTGTTTTCCAGGACTTTGCCATTAAAACAGTCAAGAGCACCAACGAGTTTTGGAAGGCACTGATTTCCAAGAGGACCGATGCTGGCGAGTTAAATTGGTGATTACTTATGCTCCATTATGCAAACACTAGTAGGCTATATGATGTGACAAATGCTATTAGTGATATTTCCTTATCAAGCTGAGTGAAAGTTGACAGAACACTGAGGAGAAGAGTTTGAATAAACCAAATCCTGTTACACAATATAACATAATACTGTAGCTGCTCAGTTAATGGACTGTTAAATACCTTCTTAAATTAGTGACGTTGTGAATGCATGCTTTTCTAAACATTATTCCTTTGTTGTATCTCTTTCTTTAAATCAGCATGAACACCAGTGTCTCAGATAGTCCGTTCTGCTGCTCTGCCGGGGACGCAGAGGCTGTGGTTAAGTCTGTAAGTCTGTTTTCATTTTCAAATTCATGTAACAGGCTTAATCCCTTCCTTTATGAGACTGCAGATGATAAACAACATAACAGTGTGCTGTATCACTTGGTAACACACAAAAGCCCTGAGAGGCTCATTAGTGACTCAAACTGATTCATTTGGCAACGTCAGGGTTTTTAGTTCAAACAGAAACCAGCATTTCACATACGAACAACACGGTTTCTCACCAAAACATCTAAGCTGCACATCTGTATTCGTCATGACCTCCAAGGTGCATTTGTAAAGCAAAAATAACACCAATAACTCTTACAGACGTGTGCTTTTGGAGCTGAAGATCCCATTCCAAGTTCAGGTGGGTGTTTGTACATTTATTTGTTTTATTGCAGCTAATCACTGCTGTTACTCCATGTAAATCCCATATGCTTGATTTGGGGTTTTTTCAGTCGACAAATGGTTCTACTATGAGAAGTAAGAGGAAACTCCTGAGCAGAAACCTTCATTCTTTCCACCTTCAACACATCGGAGGAGTGGACGAGATTACTGGATGGATTAGATTTATATATTTCATGTCAGATTTTCTTTCTTCTTGTTCACACTTGAATGTCAAAACTGCTTGTTGTGTGATCGTGACATAAGATATTGTATAGTTGCCTATAATTTCAGGCTTGACAGAACATTACAATAAACTACACTAAATCTTGTAATGATTTTATTGCCATTACTACATATTGTCATTATCACATTGGCGTGAGGTTACAGAATATGGATCTCAAGTGCATAATGGTCTCCTGAAAAGAAGTCATGCTCTGTCTGTAATCTTTGAAATAAAACAACCTATTTCTGTGCACTCCTCCATCCAATAATTCATGTGGACATACAACTAATTGCACTACTGCCTACGGGCAATTCTAATACATTATGTATATAGTGTTCCTAAAATGTAATGGCTACTTAACAGTGCAAATTACTCTTTATTAAAGGTGGATAAGCCCCATGGGATGCTTCTGTAGTCTGCTATTAAACAATAAGCTTAAATAAGCACAATAGGCCTTCACAGTGAGGTTAGAAACTGTGGTTACAACAGATTATTCTTATGCAGCTAGCAGGATAAAATCATGATCTGTTTCCCTGCTGAAATCATACCTGCTTGCATGATGGTCTGTTTTATTTATTTTTTATCAAATGAGCTGCCAAAATAAAATCCAGAAAATAATCTACATATTATGAAAATAATAACTGCAGTCCTATACAAACTAGTTCAAAATCAGCTCCACCTCAACTAACTACAACAGTAAAATCCTGCTTTCACATTAATGCATTTTGTACTTTAAATACATTTCCCTCATTGTACTTAATACTTTTATTTAAAAGTTTGGTAGTACTTGTTTGGTAGTACCATTTTAAATGCAGCACTTACTTTACTTATGTATAAGTATATACTTATATTTTTACAGTGTGGTATTCATACTTTTACTTAACTAAAGGATCTAAATACTTCCTCTATCACTGGTAGGCCTACTAGTTGACTTCACAGTGACAAGCCAAACAGCTGCTGGACTAGATGACTGATATGAGACATGAGGCTTGGATCAGAGATGTTCTTCATTTTAGCAAATTAGAAAAAATTAAAGATTACACACTGCATGGGTGTACGGTTACATTTTTCAAAATATAACTACTCTTTCACCATATATTGACATTGCAGTTCCAGAGTGTACCTCAGTAAAGCTAGATGTTGGTTATTTAAAAAAAAAAAAAAAATGTTAATCCTGCTCCTTTGATTACCCACTAATACTAATTTGTAGCACTAACAGTAATTTTATATATCTATATATGCAAAAAATATATATATATATTTATTTATTATTATTATTTTGTATGTATGGTTTAAAAAACATGTTGAAACTCCTGTTTACAATGGAAAAAACACCATTAAAAAGAGTTTGTAAGAAGAATAAAAACAGCTGCTGGTAGTAGACCTCCTGTTCAGATGAGGGCGCTGCTGCACCACACTGGACTCTAATTATAAACCACGAAGAAGAAGAAGTAGAAGCGGAAGTGTGATTGACTGTTTCCAAGGAGACCACCAATACTACTGTCCTGTAGGCTGCTCTGTCACAGCTGTGAGGGGTAAGTCTGCTAACAATTTGGCATAAAGACACAATAAAAACACATTACGTTGTTGACATTAGTTCATAATGTAAGTTTGCGAGCAGTCTGTAGTCCGTTAAACGCTGTCATGAGATCAGACTGTAGAAAGTACCAGAGGTTTAAGCTAACATGCTAATGCTAACTAGCTAGAGAAGCGTCATGTGACGGTGTGAGGGTTCACTAGCACACTGACACAAGCTACACAAGACACTAAAGTGGTGTTTTTGATATGTTTAAACATTACACTGCTGAGTATTGTAATTGTCATTTAATAATATAGCAGAAAGGAGCGTTGTTAACAATGAATGTAGCTAATGTTAGCTGCTGCTAACGTTTTGGTAGCTAAATTTGCTCTAAATGATCCATGAAGTGTTGTCAACATTACATTTTACTGCCTAGACATCTGCTACGTGTGTTGGTGCAGCTGTGCAGTGGCATGTCACATATATAAACTGGGGAAAAAAAAGTTTGGAAACTTGTGTTAGGTGGATTATTTCTGTGTTGTTACAATGCTAATTGGCATTGTATTTTACATGGTTGGAAAGCCTGTTTATTTACCTTCACTATGATGTCCAACTTGTAAGGATCATGCATTTGTGGGATGAGCAGCACAGCTGATCATGTGTGTAGCGCCCAAGAAAATGCCAAAATGCTCTGCCAATGGTAAACAGTGTATTCTCATAAGGCTACCAGGAAGCCTGCAATGAACTTCAACGAATAAGGTGTAAAATAGCTAAAATGTCTTGTTTGTTCCTTATTACTGATAGAGTTCAATCATCCAATCCACCAAACAACTCAAAACAAGAGTCAATTCCAACAGGAGAATACACTGCTACCCACATAATCAGCTGTGCTGCTCATCCCACAAATGCATGATCCTTACAAGTTGGACATCATTGTGAAAGTAAATAAACAGGCTTTCCAACAATGTAAAATACAATGCCAGTTAGCATTGTAACAACAGAGAAATAATCCACCTAACACAAGTTTCCGAACTTTTCCCCCCCAGTTTATATATTAAAAACACCAGTGTGATGTAATGATGCAATAACATACCTTTCTCACGGCAGACATGTTGACTAGTCATAGCAGGAAAAGCACGGGTGAAACTAATGTAGTTAACGATGGCTCAGTTCCATTGTGTGTCCCAGTTAGCCGTGACAGTGAGCCAGCATGCTGCACAATACCAGGACAACTGGATCCAGCTCACCTAAATGGACTGCAGCCTGTGATTTTCCTGCCAAAATGTCAGCTGTGGAAAAGTATATTGTTCTGCAAAGAAATACTACCTGATCAGTTTTTGTATAAACTGCTAACATACTACTTGATGTACGTTGACCCAATTCTATGGCACATTTTCTAATGCGTTATGTTGATGGGTGTTTTTGTAATATTGTGTCCACTTTGCTGTCATACGATATAAGCCAGAGCAAAAATATGCAGTGTCAATAGATAGATAGATAGATAGATAGATAGATAGATGTACTATATTGATCCCAAATTAGGAAATTCTTGTGTAACAGCAGCAGGTTATCCAGGCAATTTACAGGAACAGTAAATACACAGTAAATATACATATCAACACAAGAGATACAGTATATGTCTATAGTATACACAATATAAATAATATATTAGAATACACTATAAGTATACTGAGACTACTACAACTATCTTAGAAAATAGAAAATAGAAACAAACAATAACATACTGTATACATTAGCAAAGTGTACTTTTTCTGGTTACTCAGTGCAGTATTATGTGATAGTGATCTGATCTCTTTCTTGTTTCAGTCAAAGACCGTCAAGATGTCATTTCTGTTCGACTGGATCTACAGGGGGTTTAGTAGTGTTTTACAGTTCTTAGGTAAGTACTGTGTGCAGTTTTGCAATGATTTAAAAGTGGTGGAAACTTAATAGAGGCAGTAATACCACCAGTACTTAATCAACTGTAAAGTAGACCACTTTGAGGAACGGTTGAATTATTGACATGTTGGCGCAGTATTGAAATGTATGTGGTCCAGGTTGGGTGTAATAAAAAAAAACTTTAAGTCACAAACTAATGCATAGTTGTGTGTGTGAAACAGACCACTAAGTAATTTATAGCCATAAAGTATTCTCTCTGAAATGTAGCCAGGCTAGTAAAAGTGTAAAGACCCCATTGCTTGAGTGAATGTTATTGCATTGGTTATTAAATGATTAAGTAGGACTTGGATTCCACCAATGAAATTTGTGAAATATTTCTTCCAGGTCTGTACAAAAAGTCTGGGAAGCTGGTTTTCCTGGGCCTGGACAACGCTGGTAAAACAACACTCCTACACATGTTGAAGGATGACCGACTTGGCCAACACGTACCGACGCTGCATCCAAGTAAGGAAAGATTGAGATTGTAGCGTGCCATCCTAGGTTGACATGTTAGACATGTTAGACATGTTAGACATGTTAGACATGTTAGATGGGTCAACTTGTTACCAACTTGTATACCACAGGGTATTGTAGCACAGGCTGTATATACAGTCGGGTATACAGAAAATATAGTTTATTATGCAGTAAATGAATACAGTATGATTATTATTGATTCCTTCTTTTTGAAAAATAATTTCACTTATTTGGGAGTATATTTTTATCCTCAGTTACACAGACCTTGTTATTTATTGTAGATGACTGTCTTGCAATACATGCCATATCGCTGAATTACCTGATATCATCTATACCTATCTGTCTACCTATCTATTTCCAGCCTTGTCGTCTCACTGTGTTGGCCAAAAAATCACTCTAATAATACTGAATTGTATCTTCTTTTTCTCAAAGCATCTGAAGAGCTGTCAATTGGTGGAATGACATTTACCACATTTGATCTGGGCGGACATGTACAAGGTGAGATCTTTCTCCACTTTTGCCAATAATAACATACTATAGAAACACATATTTGTCTCTCTGCTTTTTGTAGATTTTGGTGAAATATAACATTTGAAATACTTGAAATATTGATCACATTTGAATGGAAATTTAAAGGCATCAAGTGCCTGTGTCACTTTATGATTGTACACAGAGACAATAAAAGGATACAGTAGTTAAAACTGCTGCATTACAAGCTGAGAAGGTGACTCTGTCATATTGAATTGCTGCAAGGACAGCTATTCTTCACATACTGTTTTCTCTTTGTTGACAGCTCGAAGAGTGTGGAAGAACTACCTGCCGGCTGTGAACGCAGTCGTCTTTCTTGTAGACTGTGCGGATCACGACAGGCTCACAGAATCCAAGACTGAACTCGACGTGAGATTAAACATCGCCGTTACAAGCTGTTTCCCACCACGCGGTACTGTCTGTTAACGGCAGATTGATAATGACTGTGCTGCTCTTGTATTTCTAGGCTCTCCTTGGAGACGAGACCATAGTCAATGTACCAGTGTTGGTGCTGGGTAATAAAATTGACCGTCCCGAGGCCATCAGTGAAGGAGGACTGAGAGGAGCTTTTGCCCTTGATGGTCAAGTTACTGGAAAGGTAGGCGCCTCATGGACCCTAATTCACATAAATAATATGATCTATCTATGTGTGTGTGGGCACGTCATTTATCTGTTATCGACAGGGAAACGTCTCTTTGAAGGAGCTGAACGCCCGGCCGCTGGAGATTTTCATGTGCAGCGTGTTGAAGAAACAAGGCTACGGGGAAGGTTTCAGATGGTTATCACAGTACATCGACTGACACGCAGGACTGAGGGGATTTTCTTGACACATTTTCCCCCCGGAGCATGACAAAGACTTTGTGTCTTTGCCAGCGTCAGTCAGCCCAAAATTCAAAACTACAAGAGCATATTCTTTTTAATACTTTATTCAGGATTTAAAGGTTTCTATGCAAACTTTTAAAAAAGTGGTTCATGGTGAACTGTCCTACCTGTGTTATTAATGTGAGAATTAACCGAGTTGTCTAACTCCATGGCATGTTAATTAGGTTACACCATACCTGATTACAAATACACGAGCGGACATTATGCAAGAATGTAGATAAGTACACATCAGTGTTGCATTTATTAGGAAGGAAGTGATAAATTAAGGAAACGGTGGCGATTGTGTTGGGTAGTTTAATGCTTCTCCGACATCGGATTAAGATAGTTCAGATTTTAAAATATATGACTAAATACAGCAGATTAATTTCAGTTCTTTTAATCTAATGATACGCAGCCGCTGCCTTCAAAGCATATAGCCAGAGATGTATGCTAATGACTTCGGGATTAGCACGGAGAGAGATTGGACTTCAACAAAAGATATCCTCCATGCTGAGCGCCGAGCCAAAATAACATCAAATCCCCTTTAGAAACCGAAAAAGGAGAAGAGACAGCACGTCCCGCAATTACAGGCAAAGACGATGAGTAAACTGAGTCAAACTGAGCGGCTCACTGATGAGTGTGCTGCTGTGAATAATGCACTCTCAGTGTCTTGGTGAAATTGGTTTATTTTTGCCTCTTTTCCTATATATGTGTGTTGACCCAGTGTTGCGTTGAAGGCAGCTAATTTGAAGAGTGTTAGAAATAAGTCTTCATTATCTTTGACTTTGGGGGTGTTCAGTACAGAACTCAAATACCGAACTTTTACGACGTTCAATGGCTGCCTTTGCTTTATTACATCATGAAGGCTGTAATAAATCATTGCCCTTAAAATGTCGGGAATAAAGTAGAATGACCAACTGTACTGTAGCAGAGACAATCTTACTCCTCTGTATTTAAGAGTAGGAAAGAATACTTGTAGTTCTGAGCCTGTTAATTGAAATCGTTCATTATTACTTTTTGTTATTTATTCCTTTAATCTAAAGCCTGAGCAATATATCTGCATGTAATCAGCATGTAGGCTGTGCTACAGGGCTGCACTTTTTGACTATCTGAAAAGATATGAGAGTGCACTTGCAAACATGCTAATCTGTAAATTAATATCTTATTCCGGATGTTTGAGTCCTTGCATGTAAACATGCATATATTTTTACAATGACCTGCACAAATTTGCATCCTCATCATGAGAAGCTGGAAACAGATCATGAGGAACAGAAACATTTGATCATTGTACCCCATTTACTGTTTCCTGCAGCCCATGTTTACAGGGTAACATTTTGAATATTCTGCTTATTAAAATATGCAGGGATGTTTGGGACTGAGATGAAAAAAGCTACATATGAAAGAGATTTTATACAGTGTTTACTGAGATACGGCACGCATGTAAACAAACTGCTTTCCCTTTGAACTGTACCAGTCGTTGAACTCCTGTAAATTATGTATAATACAGATGTAAATGTTTGTACAGTAACTGCCTATTAGCTGACACTAATAAAGTTATTTATAGATGATTAACTTGAAGTAATATTTGCAGCAATTATCTGTGCAAATAGTGACAACATGCAAACATAAAGATTGATCTATACGTGATAATGAGTGGTTCACATGTTGTAATAAAACCAACTTTTTTTGGACTCGACTGGCCATGTGTCACTTTTGATTATAACTCCAATTAAAACCTTATTCTCACACTTGTATTCCTTGTTTTTAACTGTATATTAGATTTAGGGAGGCATTTTGTCTCTTAAGGGATTTAAGGAAACTGCTTACCTGTTTGTTATTCAAGGTTTGGCACTTGTTTAGATCATTTGCTCAGCATCTGCTACACGCTTTAGGCCTGAAGGGGGAAAAAAACAAACCAAGTGTGAATGATACCAGAGAGATATCTCAAGATAAACCCGTTGACAGAACATTCAGACATCAGTTTTGTACCCAAACACCCCCGGTACAGAGGACAGCTGCGCGCATCACAACAAACACCAGACAGGGACATGTTAAACATGTAGCAACTAGAGCTGTCAATCGATTAAAATATTTAATCATGATTAATCGCATGATTGTCCATAGTTAATTGTGATTAATCCCAAATTGATTTTTTTTAGCAGTTCAAAATGTATCTTAAAGGGAGATTTGTCAAGTATTTATTAGTCTTATCAACATGGGAGTGGGCAAATATGCTGCAAAAGTTAGCATAGGTTTGGAGCTTTATTTAGCCTCCTTCGAGACAAGCTAGTATGACATGGTTAGTAATGGATTCCTTAGGTTTTCTAGTTTCATATGATGCCAGGATCTTCACTCTAGCTTTAAAACTGATCCCGCTACAACCCAAAACA
>CAKAOH010021278.1:0-68336 GCA_916701665.1 Sebastiscus tertius | reverse complement strand
ATATCTCAAGATAAACCCGTTGACATAACATTCAGACATCAGTTTTGTACCTAAACACCCCCGGTACAGAAGGCAGTTGCATGCATCACAACAAACACCAGAGAGGGACATGTTAAACATGTAGCAACTAGAGCTGTCAATCGATTAAAATATTTAATCATAATTAATCGCATGATTGTCCATAGTTAATTGTGATTAATCCCAAATTGATTTTTTTTAGCAGTTCAAAATGTATCTTAAAGGGAGATTTGTCAAGTATTTATTAGTCTTATCAACATGGGAGTGGGCAAATATGCTGCTTTATGCAAAAGGATGTATATATTTATTATTGGAAATCAATTAACAACATAAACCATTTTCAGGTCAAGGGACCCCTTTGAAAACACCAAAAGTTAGCATAGGTTTGGAGCTTTATTTAGCCTCCTTCGAGACAAGCTAGTATGACGTGGTTAGTAATAGATTCCTTAGGTTTTCTAGTTTCATATGATGCCAGGATCTTCACTCTAGCTTTAAAACTGATCCCGCTACAACCCAAAACAAGCAAGTGGCAAGTTGTGTTAATACTTTAAGAAATTAGTGGCGTTAAAATAAATTTGTGTAAACATGTCATTATCGCGTTAAATTTGACACCTCGAGTAGGAACATATTCATCCTGCATACCCACATAATGGGAAAAAGCTCGGCTAAAAGCTCATGATGATTATTTTTACCTAAACGAAAAGCAATTCCAACACCAAGCAACTAAATGAGCACACACAGCAAAAACATTATAACGCTAACAGGCTACATAGTGACGCTAGTGATTTTGCTACTTCATGCTAACTATTACTCGCACAAATGATATGACATAATGAAAGTTGAGACTCCACATTCCAACGGTTTACGACACTACAACCACTGAACCAGCAGCTGAAGAAGACAAAAAAAATAAACTTCACTTTATACAGTCATAACCATAAATAATGTCTTACCTTTGTTGTTTTGTGATCAGAAGTGGTGTTTGAGGGCATATCAACGCTGCTACTCCAATGTCTCTGGATCGATTTTGAGTCGATTCCAGCCGTCTTTATTAATTTGCATGGCACGGAGGAGCATTTGCACTCTGCCTTCCTCCAGCATCGAACGGCCTATCCTCAGCCTTCCTGTGAAAACACGGTCTCCATCTGGTGGAGGAATCGCGGTACTGCACTCATTCCTAAGGCAGCTTCAGTACAGGCTTGAGCTGATTTTTCAAAAGCAATGTATTGATATTAAATTAATACCTAAAGTGACATGTAATGGGAATTAAATGAGTTTTACAGTACCTGAGAAAATTTCAAATGACACAGATGGTACCAATATGGCCAATTTGAAGATTCGGCCTCAACATACCTCTATTAAAACCTCTCCATCTTTGCTCTGCTTCAATTTATTAGCATCAATCTGTGCACAGGTAATGCTCAGATGTGGTGATATGGTTTAGGTTTTGGGCTGCAATATGCATCATTCCAAAGTGATATTCACTCTAAAAATGTACAGTCGTGTTCGGTGAAAATTAAATCTTTCATGTATACTGTGTTCCATCTTCATTAACATATACCCAGTAACAAATACACTGATGCTTACACCTCTGCAGAAATCTCACAAGTGTTACCTTTATTATGATACCAAGATTATTCAAATAGACCTTGTAGTTGCAGAGATACACTCTATTTATTTTGGGACTGTCGTTTTCGAGCAGTTGTTGTGGCACATAGCTGAGATTTTTCTTTCATTCTCAGATGTTGAGAAAGTCGTTGATGTGTTTATCTTCAGGCCTCATTATTGTGATTCGCTTTATTGTGATATCAACCAACTGCAGCTATTGCAGAGTGCTGCTTCCAGGCTTTTAACACCCTCCATGAGAAGTGACTCATTACCCCAGTCCCTGCTGCCCTGCTTCACTGGCTGCCTGACAGAATAATTTCTAAGATTTTACTGCTGGAAATGTTCTTTTAATTTAAGAATTTTAATCCAGGATTTTAACTTGTAACTGTAGGATTGGGAATTGCACTGAACTGGCACGGATCCATTCATTGCAGATTTTATTATCCATATGCCCTCTGACAGTATTGTCTTTCACATTGTGGCTGTAATTTGTTCTTCTAGCATGAGGTGGCAGCTGAGCACCAGAATATCTCCAGTAAATATCCCCCTCTGCTTGTCAGAGACTCAACTGAGAGGAGACTCTGCAGCTTTCAACTTCCTCTTGTTTTTATTCGACTGCAGGCTCCATGATCGTATAGATGATGATGAAATTGTCTTGTTAGACATGATTACATGTAATCGCAGGCTGTAACCGACCTTAGCTGTAATAAGCTTCAGCAATCGGTGCTTTACACACCAGGTGGGCGACCCAAAGGTCACGAGAAAAGTAGTTCTGTGCTGCAAAATATTCATATTTACACACGCAGCTTGGGCTTAATAAGCAAAATACTCCATATAAAGTGGGCTTACTGAAAATAGAGTCAGTTCATTTATGCTCAAGATCGTTTTTTAGCACACAAGCTGAATTTGAAAATATGGATCTGCTGAGTTAAGTCGCTGATACATATCCTCTCCAGATCACCTCCCGACAGCGAGGACAATCAACCTGATTACATCTTACAAATCCATTTAAAGGGACTCTCTGTAAGAATCGGAAATTGCTTGTTAACAGTGACACTTGTGGTCGTTAAGTCAACGACAGTCAGCATCCTATTGCTCGCGCTAATGCTCGCACTACCGACACACACAAGAATGAACGTGACTGACAGGCATCATGGTGATTAACGTTAGCAACATTAGCAGCTAAAACCACAATATAACTATATATTTCACATGCTTGACAGTAATGTTAGCTTACCAAACAAAGATCCCTCCGTGAATCAAAGGCATGGCCATTGTTGATACTAGTGTGAACACACATACTCTTCGCACTGGCTCTGCTCTACTCCCACAACACTAGTTTTCGTCGTCGGTCACATTTCTCTTTTGCAAGACGAGCTTCACTAGTTATAACTTTGTTTTTTCTGCTTCTGTGGAGTTTGTGTTGTGTTGCATTTCTAACCAAACGTTAGCTATGGGTAAGGCATCGCGAGCACGCACGATGCCACATCCATTGGATTTTCCCGGAAAAACGGGCCCGGGTTTTTCACATTAAAAGCGATCTACAGGCTGAGAGAAGAAACCCAGAAAGTCCAAGAAGGAAAGTTAGATCACAACCTGTTCACACATTGGCAATAACAAAAACAATTTATATGTGTAAAAAGTTACATACAGTCCCTTTAATTTCCCCACAGGCACCTCTGCGCAGTGTTCCTTTCTTTATCACCTTGTTACCATGAAATTTGCGGACCCGTAAAATGAAGTGTTACCAAAAATACTCATCCTTAAATACAGAGGAAGATGGTGTGTGACAGTAGCCACATTTCTCTCTGGATGATATTAGTTGGAAAAGATTGAAGACAACATACAGTTTGGCTCCAGTGCCTTTATTAGTAAAGTGCTCAGCCTAGAAGTACATTCTTATTTACTAACATGCAATACTAAAAACAACCAAATGTCTGGCCTACCAATAGCATGAATGAAGACATGGCAACAATATTCTCATAGAAAATAAAAGTACAATGTGAATTCAAGTATACACACAGAACTTCAAGTAATGCACACATTTTTTTTTTTATAAACACAAAATACAATTTTTCAGGTTGCAAACTCAGAATAAAACATAGTCGTGGCACATTCTTTGACATGATTTCAGAGTAAGCAGAGGACAGCGACTAGTGGTTTCTACTGGAGGTGCAGTTCGGGGCCATTTAAGTACATTCTACAGGTTTTCAATAAAAGTAACTGGAAATGTAGGTCCTGTATAGTCGTGTGTGTCCACTTATTTCGTAAAGTATGTACGATTTAAAAACTGCTATGAGTTGTGGTGCACCTTTATCATGAAGGTAGCTTGAAACCGTGAATCCTCGAAGCTCGCTTCACAGATCATTTACACTGGATTTATATACAGAATCAGTTTGGACATACATAACCTCATTGCACTGAACTGGAATAGTTCGACATTTTAAATACTCTTATTTGCGATATATTTCGAGATAGGTGAGAAGATCAATACCACTATAAATATGTAAATATGAAGCTACAACCAGGGTTATCTTAGCTTAGCTCAAAGCTGCAATAACTTATTTTTTTGGCCACTTGAGGGCAGCAGAAACAAGTTGTGAACACAACAGTAACATATCATTCACTAAAGACTGAAACCAGAGGGAAACAGTTAGCCTGAGTCTGTCCAAAGCTAACAAAATCTACGTACCAGCACCCATTAAAGCTCACTTATTAACATGCTAAATATTGTTTGTTTCATTCGTACAAAAACGGTCTTTTCCTGGCGCAGTGACTTCCTGGATAGTCTTCATAATAACGCAATGTGTCGTTGTTAAAGAGAGGTGAAGTCCCCCCCCCCTCTTTTCAGGTATCCCCCATGGGACCTTATTTCAGAAAAAAATATGTATAATTAACGGGGAAGGACAAATATTTTTTGATACCGTTTTAATTGTGGCATGAATGTGTCAATTTAAAACATAATTTTGCAAGTCAAGAAAGTCGCAGTTTGTCGTAGTTTCATTTAGTTTTGTGTGAAACTACATCTCTCGTCTCGCAAAATATACGTCACCAACACTAGCTAGCTAGCTAACTTAGCTAAGTTCCACTCACGAATGAAACGCTATCTTACGTGATGTGTTTTATCCAGCGACTCCTGGTCTTTTTATCAGTCGGTGAAGCTAAAGAACGAGCAAGACCCGTTGCTGGTGTGAGTATATCCCAGTATGAAACACAAAGGCAACGTAGCTTCAGCGAGAGAGAGACGTCACTTACGCGACTTTTGGGTGTGTTGTCTTTCTAATTACGTATTTTCACAGTCTTATACGTCAACAGTTTTCTTGACTTGCAGAATTATCTTTTAAATTGACAAACATCATATGTGTGATTCATGCCACAATTCAAACGGGATCAGAAAATGATTTGTCTCTCGCCGTTGACTAGCGTAGGCATACAAATTATTTTCTAAAATAAGGTCCCATGGTTGTTCACAATACTCTGGTATTTGTAAGGGTTAAACAAATGAGATATAAGATGTTAATTAGTGAGCTTTGTAGGATTCGATAGGTCTGATCTTTTTTAATCTTTAGACAGAGTCAACTGTCTTCCCCTGTTTCCAGTCTTTATGCTAAGCTAAGCTAACTGTCTGCTTGCTCTAGCTTCATATTTAACACAAGAGTGGTATCAAGTTTCTCACAAAACTCTCAAACAAGAAAGCAAACACGCATTTTTTCCAAAATGTCAAACTATTCCTTTAAATTCTGATCTCTAGTCATTCCAGTGGGACGGCGGCTCTAATACTCAAGCAATTGTTCACACGATACAAAATTACTGGTAATCTCTATATGCATAGATGGCGGTCGGACAAGATAGGAATTCTGATGGACTTTAGCTACCTATGGTGCAGTCGTCAGTGGGTCCTGCTTTTCAGGATGGCAAAACAAAAAGCTCTGTCGCTCAAAAAACAGAGACAAGAGAATGAAGCAATTACACATATCTAAGACAAAAACTGGTCATCGTCTCATCCCTGGACCTGCCCAGCACCACATATCCCACCAGGATGATACACAACTCCATGCCTCCCCGGTCCGATCCCAAAATCTTTAGCTGTGAGGAGAGAGCCGTCCCTGTAGATTTTCAGGCCAGCGGCTGTGACTCGGCTCTCCGCGTGGGGTCAGACAGTTTTACCAGATGTATCCTCCGTCGTCTGCCTCGCCCTCCTCCTCTTCCTCCTCTTCCGCCTCCTCTCCGGTGTCCTCTGCCTCCTTCTCCTCTTCATCCTCCCATCCCACTCCACTCCCAAAATCTCCAGAATATCCCGCTACTTCATCTGGAAAAGGATTAATACATGGACTTTGTATTAAAGGGCCAAACTATGAATCGTGTTTTCATCAGTTTAGAATGAGCCCTTCATATCTACAGGTCCTCTTCATGGAGTCTGCCATGTTTCTACAGTAGCCCAGAACGGACAAACCAAACACTGACTCTACAGAGAGACTTTCGGGTTTTTACGTTACCTGAAGGCCACCGTACTTCTTTGACAGGCTTGTGAAACTGCGGTAATGGGCAAACTCGCAGTACCGCCATCTGACTTCCGTTGCTCCTAAAGTAGTGTTATTATGGTAAGCATGGCCTCTGATCGAGGCGAACGACGTTACCACAGTTTTGCACTCACTTTGGCTCACATTACCACAGTCTTGGAAAAGGAGGAGTGAGCGAAGGGGTACTCAGTTGGTTGCAATCTGCAACCACACCACTAGATGTCGCCAAATTCTACACACTGTACCTTTAATGCTGAAACAAATAATTGCCGGATGGCAAAAATGCTAAACATTAGCTTGTTATAGCCTCTCAAATGTGAAGAATTTCTGTTCTTTAATGTTATATATCATTGTAAATTGAATATCATTTGGTTTTGGACTGCATTTTTCACTATTTTCTGACATTTATAGACTAAACAATAATAATAATACAATAATAATTAATTGATTAATCAAAAGAATAATTCACTGAGATCCAACATAGGGTTTTGAAATTCCTAATTGAGTCCTACAAACCTATAAAATGTTCTTAAAACAAGTGAAAAAAAACCCTCCAAATGTAGAAATAATATTAAAATCTGTTGCCTATAGAAACTAAAAGGCGTCCGTAATCACATGCTATGCATTACATACTCAACAGGTGTACTATCGTTCAATATACTTTTGTGTGTATAAACAGTAGTGTGTATCTTTTCGGACGCGCTGAGCAGTAATTTACGTCGTCACTTCCTGAGAGCCTCCTTGCCGGTCGGAGACGTGTAACCATGGTAACCTGTGCTAACCCCATGTGACCAAAGCGATAATTAATTTAAAACTTTATTACGCATAGCAAAGTGAAATCTCACACTTCAATTGAAGTGTTATTGACGTACAGAGCTGTCGGTCAACATCGGACTATGAACATTGTCGTCACTACCGCATTGCATTGTGGGGTATTTATGCCGCCGTAGTGTCCAGCGTTGCATACTGTAATATCTCACCAGAAATAGTATGCAATTCGCTTACTATTGGTTTCATACTAAGGTTTTGAACATGCTAAAATATATCACATGATGTTTTAGCGTAAAGAATAAGGCAGGTCAACGCACTAAAATCAAGAAAAAACAAACCTTGATTTAAAAAAACAACAACAAAAAAAATACACGCTGTATTGCATTGGAAAAAATTTAAATCTCACTTCACTGGCAGATAGAAAATATGACTTCAAGGACTCAATTACAGACAGAAAATGACTTCATGAGAAGGAGATTTTCTGTGTACAGTGTGAGAAACATCTGTTTGCCTAATAACCCCCTCCTCTCTTACCGCAGTCGGGGTTGCCATGGATTCTGGTGCCCATCATCTCTCCACCATGCTGGTCGACGCACCAGCACTCCCCTCGGCTCTGGTCACACTGCACTTTCCTGTAGTAACCGTCCTCATCACAGCTGGGAATGAACACCCCTGCATGGCCGAGCACACACACACACACACATGCCTAGTTGTTAAATAGTCATACCTCTAGCACACATAGCTGCCTCATGCTGATGCCTGAGATGAGCGCAGCATAAATGAGAATGCCAGCACGCCTTAGTGAACCTGTGATAAGACCATCAGTCAGGATAGAGAGGCTGATTTTTTGGCAGAGAATAATACCACGGAGACAGAGGAAGCTTCCCTGTTTGTTTTACACAAGCATGCTGCTGGATGTGATTTCATACAGTATGTTGGCGTAGTGCTTCCTTATGCTGTGAGAGTGGCATGTAAAAAATGTAGTGACAGCCTCGGTGACAGAGCTCCACTGTTTCAGGCTCCCTCAGGAGACTCTTGTCAAACCCAAAGCGAAGTTCTCTAACAAGCACCAAACCCTCCACCCCCCTCTCCTCAACTACCGTGAAAACTAGAGAAAACACAAGCAATGAGACAAGAGGGCCTCGGGGATGGAAGAACATTTCTCTGGGTTTGCTGCTGAAGAGTAAAAAAGCAGCTGTGTTGCATGCTGGGTAGGCACTGTAGCATGCTGGTTTCTCAGGGAGAGTTAGCTTCGCTTTTTCCTAAAACCAGCGTTGCCCTCTAATCCCCCCCCCCCCAGTCTGATTAGGACCTAATCCGAGACGTGAGCTTGTGATCTCTTAAATGAGCCTCCTCCAGCTCCTCGCCTGCTGCTCCAGGCCTTATTACGTGAGTACACCCAGAGACGCATAGCGAGAGCGGGGGCACACGCCGGCAAGATGGTGCACTTCATGGCTAACTTTATGGCTTTGAATGGACCTGAAGCTGTGTTAACTTTGGATTTAGTCTTTAGATGTAAATGCTTATTAATGTTAGTCACATTTTAGTATTTTTTAACCTTTATATTTGGTCTAGTTTTAGTCAACGGCAACTCAAAACGTTTTAGTGCCGAAAAGTCATTACATTTTAGTCAACGTCCTGTCAAAATGTTTTCTCTCTTAATTGTATCAGCTATTTTTGTGAATTAGTGTTAGTCTTGTGTCAAATGTCCTTTTTTAGTCATCAGATTATTTCACATTTCAGTCAGCCAAACCACCAATTTTGTCATTCTAGTCAAATTTATTTCACATAAGATTTCATCTCATCATTATCTGATGAATAACACAGGTTGAATGATAAAGAATGCAGCTTTGTAGTTATGGTACGTGTCCACAGCCTCCCTCCTTTCCACGCTTCCCATTCATTGTCTATGTAAGCAGCCGTGCAATGCATTCCGGTAGCGTGGCAGTGCGTTTTCAGAGATGGACCGCCACATCAAACGCTCCTCATTTGCATAAAGTTGAGGTGTAGGCTACTTTATGCAAATCAGGGGCGTCCAGCGCAACTCGCTGCTTCCGGAAACTCCTGAGAAACTTTTAAACTATATGTTGTCGATCTAAAATGAAGACAGATTCAGGAACTGCATGGCTTCATTTTCAGTACACATTTCGGTAAACAATTGTCATAATATAAGACAAGAAAGTTTCAAAACGTGCCGTCATGTTGGTTCCAGTTTGAAAGATGGGAGCAGCAGACCACGAGGTGTCTCGTTCAATCAGGTGCCGAGTGCCTTGTGTCTAGTAGGCAGCCCATCAAGCGTCCACTGCTGGGAAGCGAGGCGATCCCTCGCGATAAAAAACGCCTCTGTGGACACGTACCATGACTCCGAGTAATCCTGACTGCGCTCATTAGTGATGCGTGATTCTGTCACACCCACTGATCCATTATGAGAGCCAATGCGCACCGCCCAACATGCAGAAAAATGCATTCGTCAACCAACCGCACCTGAATCGACCCGCAAACCATCATGGAAAAAGAGGTCGTTGACGAACATAATTAATCATTGTTTTCGTTAACAAAATGAATGCTGATTAATAATTATCCGACAGGTGTTCCTACACAAGTGCAGTGTTTCAAAAAATCTTCAATCAAATCCATCTTGAACTTCACAGTACTGCTATGATAAATGATAAATTTACCAGGCTTCTTCTTGGCCGCCTCCTGCACTTGGATCCTCTCCAGCTCGGCGAGGCACGGCGGCTCTGCGAGGATCAAACAAGAAAAGTGATGACAGACGATAGCTAAAACTGCTATCCCCAAACTTTATCTCAATCAATGCTCTTCATAATTACACTTTTTTGCTCGTATTGATTTGTTTAAGAAGTCTTATATTTCATTCCCTCAGAGCCTGATCGATCGCCGAGAGCTTAGATGAAAGAACATATGGATGTAGCCCGAGAATGACAAGGAAATGAGCTAAACCTCTAGAATAGATAGAAATAGAAACAAAGAAGAAAAAGACACTTTTTATTGACCCCCCAGGGCGATAAACCTTCCACAGTATTTGTAGTTTTTCACAGCATTTCTATTGTGTATTGTGTTTGCACACAGAGCTTTATCAATGCTTGTTAAATTAACAGTTTGTAATCATGTAATCTGACATCCTGTTCCAAATCATCATCATGAAACCATTATCACTTAATGGTTTATAAATACCACCAGCTAGCAATGAAAAATTGATTAGGGAGTCGGTGTAATCTATTGAACGCAGGTTAAATGCCTGATCAATGGAGCAATCGGCGTGCAAATGAGGTTACTGCCAAGAATATCCTGTATTTGTTTAGTAAAGGTCAAACGATGCAGATGCTGCAAATGAGCACAGCTGAAATGAGCGTAGGTAACATCCATAGAGACACCTGAATGAACTACACATAAAATGTCAGGGACATGGTGACAAAAGTAAGCTTTCATTTCTAAATGACTATTCAAGCACACCAGGGTTTATTTTTAGGTTAATTATATGATCATTTTGACTGACATTTCTTCTAACCCAACTCACGGTGTCACCATGTAACTCAGCTAATCTGCTTTCAGCTTCTATGCAGCTGACAAATGAAACAAGATTTTCATTTTGTCCCTCAAAAAAGAGAACTCAATGTTCTTAATTAAAGTTCTTTGTTGAAAATAACAATCAAACCAGATTTGAAAAACATGTTTTTGGTTCCTACTGTGGCGGCAATCAAATAAACCAAAGGTGAAAAGCGCTGGTGAAAGAAGCCGTCAAGCTGAAGAAGTTTAGCCCAGAGGGAACTCTGAGTCAGGTAAGGACTGCATTTTCTGTAGCAGGTGGAGGGACAAAACTCTGGTGGGACTATGTTGGACACTGAGTTCAGTGAGGCCATGAAGAAGGACTTTGTATTTGCCAGAAAGTGATTCTGGCAAACTGTGAGATGACTCAGATAAAAAGAGGTCCAGATTGTTCTCGACAGGGGGGAGGGAGGGAGGACGGCTGATCGTGTCTGGGAATATTGTCAGACCTGGATAAGCGGCGGTGGAAAATAGATAGAATGGATGGAGAACTCAAGCATAGGTTTGTACAAACTACCGAAGGTTAAAGAGAAGCAACAGACAACCAGAACGTGCTTTTGAAGATGTTGATTCGGCTGGAAAATTGGCTGAAAACATTTTGAGAAATGCGCTTATTCGCTTTCTTGCGGGGAGTTGGAGCCTGGAGGCGATTAGCTTAGAATAAAGTTTAGAAGCAGGAGGAAACAACTAGCGTAGCTCTCTCTCAAAAAAAAAAATCCCAGCACCTCTAAAGGTCACTAATTAACATAATGTATCTCCTTCGTTTAAGCCGCACACAACAAGAAATGTAAAAATGTCAGTTTGCCTTTTTAGAAGCAGTTAAATGCTGAAACTATTTCTTAGTTTTAGAGGCATTGGTATGCATATTTCTGTACTTTAAATAGGGATGCACCGATCTGACTTTTTCAGTCCCGACAGCGATACCTGGGCTTTGGGTATCGTCCGATACCGAGTACCGATCCAATACCAGTGTTTAATTAATAAGATGTATGCCTCACTGTGCTTTCCTAACTTTGTAAAACAAAATGTAACAAATAAATACATAGATAACATAACATACATTTAGTGAATTGTTATTTATTATTAAAATAATAAATTGTACACCAACAACTTGGCAAAATTCCAGTCTATAATGTATATAATATATAAATATAGAATTGAATTTAATAGATCGGCCCCATTCTCACCGGTATCCGATCTAGCAATTAGAGTCAGTATCGGCTCGATATCCGATCCAGTATGGGTATCGGTGCATCCATAACTTCGGACAGAGCCAAGCTAGCTGTTTTCCCCCCGCTTCCAGTCTTTAAGCTAAGCTAATAGCTTCCTGATTCTAGCTACATACTTAACACACAGGTATAAGAGTGGTATCGATCCTCTGATCCATCTCTCAGCTAGAAAGTGAACAAGCAAATTTCCCAAAATGTCAAACTATTCGTCTAAAGGTACTGTTACTTTCCTGGTGTTGTTGTACAAAAAATGTGTCACATTTTAAAGTCTACAGACAGTTTGATGATTTGTTTTTAAAGATACTTATTATAGCAGCCGTAGCAGGCTTCTTTTGCTCCTCAGTGGTGGAATAAAAGGACATCACTGCATACCCTCTACTTCCCTGTGATGTAACCTTGCTATTATTTCACCCATTTGAGAGATTGGACCCAAAATAGCCTCAGCTCTCCGGTGGACATCCCTTCACTCACTTTCCCTCCAGAAGCAGAGGCACCACTCCGCCGTAGAGACCTTCCCGTCCTTGTAGCTGTCGCAGGAGTTGAAGAAAGGTCGGATGCAGATCTCGTACTTGTCCAGGTTAATAGCAGCCAGCTCGGCTTGGTCCAGGTACAGGTCGCTGTTGGTGTCCAGCCTCGAGAACATCCAGCCGATGGAGTCCTTGCAGCTGGCTACGAGGCTCTTGTCCAGTGCTGTTGGTTAATAATTTGCATAGCACTTCAGTTTCCTTCTGTTACATTTCTTTGCATGGACAATTGAGTTGTAAATTTAGAGGCAGCGGAGACTGAAACCGCTTTGTGAGTTTTTCTAACCTGAAGCGGTGCCAGCTCTGAGCTTGCCAGAGTTATTCTGCTTCGCGTTTCCATGAAGGAGTTGGAACCAGTCTCTCAGGCGGTCGCCCAGGTCTGCCAGGTCCTGGCCGGTGCAGCTCTCTGAGGGAGCAAAAAATAAAAAAAAGAAGGGAATCCCAGCGTTCAAAAGCTTGGCAGCAATCTGACTCACCTTCCCAACAGACAGGCTTCCTATATTGCTCTTACTGACGTACAGCGAACACAATCAAAGGCACAGGTTTCCCTCGCTGCAAAGCTGTCGAGGCGTATCGTTCACACTGTCATTCACAAGCGTATGATCTGCCGCTCAGAGAAAACATTTATTTCGCAATTAACTCTACGGCGGCGAATTGCTTATTGTCCAATCGAAATCCACTTTCAGTCTCCGGCTAAGCACTGGATGAAAAACAGGAGTAACATTTCATCCTTTTGATCAATTGGCATTTTTACGTGCCCGAGAGCTTGGACAATCAATACTGTTTGGCTGCAATGATAGATAGTGTACACTCTAAATAATTAATCACTACATGATTGAAAGAGCAGTTTAACCACATGGGGGATATTTGGCTAACAGTAATCTCTGAAATTGGTGAGTATTGATCCCAAAACGTGGAGCACTGGGTTGATTTGAAGGCATGCTGTGTGTGGCGCTTCATAGCTTTCTATTTTTCGTCTCATGAAAGGGGATGACAGCGATGCAGACGGCGAGGTGTGAGCCCGAAAATTAAGATGCATAACTAGAAGAAGGTGAAGAAACTTGCCACGTTTTACGTCGGTATTCGTGAGGGTGACGGAGGCTGTGGCGCAGGGGCAAAAGCCAGAACACATGATGCCCAGCTCTTTGCCCGTGAGGCAGGCCTGCTGCTCCAGTTTACACTGTAAGGAGAAAGAGAGAGAGACAGTTAAAATATTTATGGAGGTGACCGCAGGAAAAAAAAAAAGAGAGAGATTGCTCATTCAGATGAGACACTGCACTTAGAGACAGGCACCAAGAATGAGCTGTCATTTTCCGCTGTCTTCTCATGCAAGGTCAAAATTAAAAAACTAGATATAAATCAATAAAGAGTCTTGGCAGCGGCCGGTGCACGGCGATGCCGCTCAGAACAACGTCAGTGATTAATCATGTGGCCATGTTGAGTCGGTGCACTTGTCCTCCCGCGAGCGGTGATGAACTGTGCTGCCCTGCTGCGTCCACGTATATGTCAGCGCAGCAGGAAACAGCTCTTGACTGGACTCCTCTCATTATTTAA
Source organism: Sebastiscus tertius (assembly GCA_916701665.1). Lineage (NCBI taxonomy): Eukaryota > Metazoa > Chordata > Actinopteri > Perciformes > Sebastidae > Sebastiscus > Sebastiscus tertius. The sequence goes on along the minus strand of CAKAOH010021278.1, from coordinate 54,545 downwards.
CACCATGACATAGTCGCTTTCCATTTCTTTTCAGGGTTTTTATGGTCCAGCAATAAAGCAAAAGAAGAAATATCCAAGGAAAAAGGTAGAGTGCTTTTTAAAGAGAGATGCTGGTGTGGAATATTTTCTTTTACCTCAGAGGCGTAGTTGTGTCCGTCGGTGCCACATACAGGTGAGGAGGCGGTGACGGGACACGGCTTGCAGCTGTTTTCTTGGGCGTCCACTTGCCCTGACTGTTTGACTCTGAACATGACAGGAAAAAAAAGATAAAATGTCAGTCCACCCAAATTACAGAAGAAACTGTGTTTACTTACTCTTAACTGTAGTGGTATCAAACCATGCAGATAGTTTTATTTCCCCAGGTTTTTAGGATATCCATCACTGAGATGTCACCCCAATACAACAGAGATGAATAGGATTTTGTTTATGTTGCTCACAGCACTGACACATTTAACAAGAAGACAAGAGTCTACAGGCATGCTAGCAGCTCTGAGAAGCTGCAGTGTACCCATAGAGTATGTAAGAAGAATACGTAGTCACCGTGACGCCACACATTGGTTTATGGACTGCCATTTTGAAGCCTTGACTGTCGCCATCTTGGTTTTTTGCAACCAGAAGTTACAAGAGAGGGTGGAGCTAAGTACAACCGAACTCTGGCGACCAAAAAGGTTATAATTAACTTTCATGAACTGAAAACACTCTGTGGTTAAAGTTGTAAGCACGGACAACTCCGTGGTAGTGATCGGTCAATCACAAGGTAGCCCCGCCCTAAAGCATGTCCTGCTTTATGATCTATTTGACTCTAAAAGGGACCATAATTGACTAAATGAATATCATGCTGTATTGAAGAAGACTTGAAACAAGCGATTGAGACCATAAAATCATGTTTACAATGTTTACTGAGGAATAAATCAAGAGAGAAGTAGGCTCATTTTCTCATAGACTTCTATATAATCAGACTTCTTTTTGCAACCAGAGGAGTCGCCCCCTGCTGGCTATTAGAAAGAATGCAAGTTTAAGGCACTTCAACATTGGTTTCACTTTTCAGACCAAGGAGTTGTCCACTGAAATAATCGTGATGAAGTTGTGAATGAATTTCACGGCAATCCATCCAAGACATTTCACTAAATAAGAAAAAAGTCAAATGTCGGATGGTGGCACTAGAGAAAAACTCAGGCTTGGTATCACCAAAGTGAGTAGGATTCATCCTCTGGGAATCATGACTCCTGTACAAAATTTCATAGTAATCCATCTATTAGTTGTTGAGATATTTAAATCAAAGTGGTGGATCGACTCCTAGATTTACACCGCCAGCACGGCTAAAAGCTCAAAAGTAACATCTCTTTCCAGAAACAGTGACCCTGCTACACACTGTCAACAGTTCTCATGGTGACTATTTCTTTAGCGGAAAGTATTTTCAGAGAAAACAGTTGACAGAGAGTCTGTGGATTTTCCAGAGTAAAAGATAATGCCTGTCTGTCTTCCACAGAGGTCGAATGAAGTGTCTACAGACGGCAGCCAGGACAGCTGAGTCACTGCAGCAAAGAAACTCACATCTTGACACCACACTCACTTATGTCTTATTTCTTTAAAAACAAATGGAAAACTAGCACTTGCACTGCTGCACTGAACATGCTTTTAGCTGCTTGCTTGAGAGGGATGCACTTCCAATTTCTGATGACATCTTGCTCTTGTTCCTGTCAAGTTTGAATGCACTTATTATAAGTTGCTTTGGACAAAAGAATGTGCAAAATAAATGTAATGTAACGGGACACTGCTGCTGTTGATTTGTTTTGATGTTCCATTCACTTTTACTGTGGTGGGACGGCAATAGAAACCTCGGAGGCTGATATCTACTATCTTGAATAATAAAACCGAAGTTGTCTGCATTACCTGTTAATATTTTAATGCACTGCTTTGCAAAATCCCTCCTTGCTTGCGTTCCTCTCACATGATTGACTTCATGTTCAGTGAGCACGAGCAGTACGCTCTGCAGTACGACTACTGAGGCTGCTACTTAATGATGCCGGGATGGTTTAGCGTGCTTGCCTTCGTGCTTATTACCCATTATTCGACACCGTCTCTCTCATCTCTGGAGTGACTCTGTAAATGAAGCACTTTATTGAAAAAGATAAACGCCTGTTGCAGCAGATAGACGTTGAAGGTAGTAATAATTCACTCCATTAATTCTTTTCAGACTGCAACCCTGCTCATTTGTTTTCCAGTCAAAGTGGAATAAATGGGCGAGGGAGAGAGATAAATGCTTTTCAGTGAGGTTCACACATAAAACTAAAGGCACTTTGTGAAGGGAGGAGGATTTGAAATATAAGTCTCAGTATTACATTGTATGAAAGTATTTTCTATATGCTTTAGCCGTCATGGTTTCAACCCAACCCACCTCCTCTAAAGCTGCCCTATTATTAACATGAGTAGTTCAGTAAAGCATTCTTTTGGGGGGGTCAAGCACTCAGTGTACTTCATGTTCAAGTGGTTTGAGATGTACAGTAAAAACACTGTTGCTTAGTGACAGAAAAAAATAGACGTCACTTTGCACCTTTAGTTTCCTTTTAACAAATGGTGAGTGATTTCTGCATGTCAGTGTCAAGGAAACAAAGCAAAAGTGAGCATGGTTCACATAACCCCATACTTAAGTAGGGCCAAAGGGTTTGCCCGTTTTATAACTAATGGAACGATTTCTACTCCGGAAACAAAATTGAAGTCGAAAAAAATCACAGTTTTTGGCCAAAATTTAAAAGATTTTGGGCACCCTGGACTTCTAACCCCCAAAAGGCACAATTAGACTACACTGTCAACCATCAGACCAAATTTGAAGTTCCTAAGTTAAATAGTTTCCAAGTTCTGCTCCGGAAACGAAAGTGTGACAAGCGAATGGATGGACGAAAGGTAGGACACGCTGAACGTAATATATACCCCAAACTACGTTGTCGCAGGGGGTATAATTAATACAATTCTTAATAATTAACATCACAACGTGTAAAGTGCCAGTGAAGAGTAGCTACCAACCAGACCCAGTCACTCTCCCTTTAGCTCTGTTTGTGGTCTCTACCAACTCCTGAGGGAACTATCAGGCTCTTTATCTAACGGTGTCTATCTGCTCTTTGGTGCAGAGCTGGTAGCGTACGTACAGTGGATTTACAACTTTTTTCACATATTAAAGGAATACTTCACCCTCAAAATGACAATTTGTATATCAATTACTCACTGCGTGCATAGGCTGTATATAAGAAGTGGACGTAGTCACCGTGACGTCACCCACTAGTTTGTGGACTACCGTTTTTGAAGCCTTGATTTTGGCATTTTGGCCGTCGCCACCTTGGTTTTTTGCAACCAGAAGTGACACGAGAGGGTGGAGCTATAAGCACAACCGAACGCTGAATAAGACATTTTTAGGTGACTCAAATGTTACTTCCATGAACTGAAAACACACTGTGAAAGGGATAAAGCTGTAAGACGAAAACACGGACAACACCCAGATCGGACAACGCCGTGATAGCGGTCTGTCAATCACAAGGTTGTCCCGTCCTAAAGCATCCCCTGCTTTATGGTCTATCTGACTCTAAATGGGACCATAATTTACTGAATGAACATGCCGAGAAGAGTTTGTCCACTTTCATCAGTTTACATCTGATTTGATGACATTAATCTGTCTTAAATAAATGTATGAGTTCACAAACTGATGATCCGTGTAGTTTTAAGTAATTAGCGGCTTCATCATTAATTTAAACTGAGGCACGGGAGTTCATGATAGGCTACATCATGCATTAGATTAGATCATGATGAGTCATGTATTAAGCATTAATTAATCATAAGGTATGTACCCTTGACATTAGGTGTTACCCATTAAGCTGGCATCTCTTCCTGCTGTGTCTGATAGGAGCAACACTTCATGTGTAGCCATGTATAAGGGCAAAATAATGACCATTATAAGCAAGCATTATAAGCAACTGAAGACCTAAGATTGAAGTTTAATTGCTACTGAATAAATAATATTGACATTTAAATACCACTGAATTTATGTGGCATATAAAGTTGCGATAGTCAATTTCAAAAACTTTATTTTAGGTGTACATATCTTAAAATCCAGGTCAAATTGGCTCGGTCAGATTCAGACACTAAAATTCAAGGTATAAACTGAATACTTCAGTGCCATAAAATCTGTGCTATTTAAATTTCAACATTCAAGTATTTAGCAGTGATTGCATTTCAAATTTAGTTGCTTACAATATTCAAATATTATTGTTTATTAAATTAATCCTTAAAAAAAACTTTTTAAAATGCAATGGAAACATATTCTCTTTGCATTATTTGTGTCATTTTGTTTCATCAAATGTATAATGGAATAACATTAAATAAATAATAAATAATGATATTAACAACAATGAATGTTCATAGGTTTTTTATTTTGTAAAAATTTTAAATTTTTATTATTTTATTATTATCTTAAAATCACTACTTTTACCAGTAAAGGACAATTCAACTGTTTGGTAGAGCATGTTTTTAGACAGCAAAAAAAATCATACTTATTAAATTATTTCAGCATATACTGTATATCATGGAATAACTTTAAATGTATCATATTAACAACAATAAATGATAAAAAGTTGTTTTATTTAATAGAAAATAGTACATTTTAATTACATCATTACTGAACCGTTTGGTAGAGCATGTTTTTAGAAAGTTATTTGCCGCTTATTAGACTTTTTTTTGTATCAAGTTACATAATTCTGTTCAGTAAAACCTCTGAAATTATGATATATATAAAGAAAGATATGCCTATATGTCTTGGGTAATTTCTTTGTTGCTAAGTTCCTGCAAGGAGGCGGACTGAAAAGGCAAGATATTTAAAGACACAGTGAAATCTTGAGGATTTTTTTAGCATAACATACCGAAACCAAACCATCTATGGACATTTTATGGCCGTTATTTGCTCCCATAACTGTTTGTGTTCAGTTTTAACACCTTCCATCCACACCGTTAATTAGTCATTGCTCAGCATGAGTGTTCAAGTTGAAATGACATCACTCCTGACTCATGACACTCTGCCACTGCGTTTAATCAATAGCTCTCACAACCAGACACCGAAAAGCTCTTAACTGACACACAGCTAACGGCTGTTGACACCACCACCGCCACAGACATGTCTCTCCTGTCCACGAAGAAATCTTCTAAACGGCGGCGACATGTCTTCCAAACACAAAACAAGCCTCCCTCTGATCTTGAGGACTGCACCTACCTGTGCTCCAGTTTCTTGCGATTGACACACATGGCCCTCTGGTAGCCCTGAGCGACGCACACCTTATGGCGGCTGCACTTCACGTTCTGGCACGGGTCCTTGGTGGTGTCCACGGCTGCAAGCAACAGAGAAACAACAATGCTGGAAATCACCAGAGGTGTCAATCACACAGCTGAGGTGTTTTTGCTTTAATTCCCCATTTTTGTCACCTCCTGGAGAAAAATACAGAGCTTCCGGCTGTTGTTTTTATTCGTCTTTTGACAAGGAGCATGTGTTCAACAGATTGATAGCAACAAAAAAAACCTGAGGAAAGCAGCTATTTTATGTGCTGCATAATCAAATCTGTGTATTTACACCTTTTTAAATGATCTTCCATCCTCTCCTTTCAACGCGGCCGTATGTGATAAAAATCATGAAATGTGTAATGAAAAATATTCTAGCGGTGTGCACAAATGAGTCCATTGATTTTATAGTCAGCACTGCTGAAAACATGGACGCCTGGCTGTCATTAGCGAGGCAGCCTGTCGTCAATAGCACTGCCTGCAGTCTCCAACGGCTGTGTCTGATTGCCAGAAAGCCTGACAGCACTGATTGAGCATCTCTTTCTTTCGGCTTGTCACATCTCACTTCCCCCATGTCAACTTATCACTGTCTCTCCCCGTCTTGCCTTTTCTCCCTCACACAAACACACACACACTCCATCTTTGTCTCCCACGTTCCCTTTCTTTTCCATCCTCTTCCCTCTCTTCCTCCCCCAGCATCTCTCTCTCTCACTCTCTCTCTATCTTTGGAGAGTTGAACTCTTCAATGCCAACCTCTTTCCCACTGATAGACTGAGATGGAAATAGCACCGCGTCCTCCACCTTCACCCAGCCTCTGGTCAATGCCATCCGAAACTGGATGTCACACCATCCCAGGGCCATTTGCCGCCTTGCCGGAGAGAGGCCTCGGAAAACTCGCAGGCTCAGATAAATTTACAGAGTGAGTGGCAAGCGGCGGTCGCGCGGCGAGAGAAATTTAAGCTGTGAAATCCTGAGTCAGCTTTGAGCAGCTGCTTTGTAGTCAACACGGTCAACAGACGAGGTGGCTGCCAGCCAGATTCCCTGCAAATCCTAAGACTAGGTGATACTTTGATGCTACAGCAGGCGGGGAGGTACGAAGGGAACGGTGGATGATGTGACAACTCTGAGGGAATCCAGAAATACTGCCAGGAGGCTGTGTTCCTGTGGTGTTTTTTGTTCTATAAGACCAGGTACGAGTCTAAGCTGGTGACTATAAGAGCTGAAGTCCTGCACCACTTCCGAGCTTCCTGGCTTTGTGATCCACGAAGCTTTGTTCCGCAGTGCATTTTTATTATAGAGGTGTTTGGTCTCTTTGGTTTGTTAGAATAGTAGGATATCTCATAACCCCATTCATACGAGATTCTGAGTTACCGATACACTGTATGACCTCAACACTCTATATGTTACGCCACGATTCGGTCACATGGTGTGCTACGCAAACCTTAAGGCTGGAAATATTGGACTTAAAACGTTAACATTTTGCCCCAGGAAAACATTTTATTATTCTGAGCATACAGGAGATATCTGTGGGATCAAGAACATATCTTTGAAGATACAACCAGCACCTGGATAAGTCAAAAAACAACAACAACAAAGAACATATAGTGCCATGCTACATCACTGCTGCACAGGGTGAGGTGGAAAAAAACATGTTGTCATAGTTGTCAGGGCAAGCAGGATTATTAGACTCTTAAACATTGCAAGATGTTTTAATTTTCTGTTAAAGTTCTGCGCTTACATGAATAAAAATGTGCTATATTTATCCCATAATTGTCTACCAGTATGTGTATTTTGATGCATATCTGTATATAACATTTCTAAACATTTTCAATTATTAAAATACATTTAGAGGACTATCCAGCTTTTTGTGGAGGTATTTTTTAGATGCATTAAGGTTTTTGGGAACTTATTATATTAAGGTTAATAAGTACATAATAATAAGTGCATAATGAAGGATTTAATAACCTTAATAAGGCATTATTCTCACTTTAGAATCCGGTAGCTGCAAAAAGCATAGTTAACTGTTAATAAATGCACAATAAAGTATGTATTCATCTTCGTAAAGCAACAAAAAAAATCTTAGTAAAGGTTTAACAATGACATAATAGGAAAGTTAGTTAAACTCAATAACTATGTTTGTAAATACATTATAAACAATTATAAGTCATAAGGCTTTTATTAATGTTCTTAAGCAGTCTATAAACGGTTAAAAGGTTTCTTATAAGCACTTATAAGTGTTTTATAATCTAACAATAACAATTTGATGCTATTATTAACACTTAAATAGTCTTATTAACACATAATAATGTTAATAAGCATCTTATAAGGACTTATAAGGGCCTTATTACCTATTAACTAACGCTTATTACAAGGACTTTAATATAAAGCGTTACTATGTTTGGTTAAATATTAGTTTGTCTAAAAGGCTGGAACATGATACTGGGGTTATTTGTGCCAAAAATGACTAGTAAGTGCAGTAATAGCTGCAAAATAAGCAGAAAATCCCACAGTTCATCTTCACAGGCCAAGAAATTGAATAAATCCTGTGCCATATGAGCGACAGAGGTTCATAAAACAGAAGCTACAGTAGAGCAGGACTTCAGCTGTATTAGTATAAAAAATAAGCCAGAAGCTTCTGAAAGGATTCACCCATATCAAAAGGGAACGACAAGTAAATAGTCAAAAAGAAAATAAATTAGTATCGGTGAGATAGGACTGGTAATATTTTTTTTTTGCCGTCTTACAAATCCGTTCATCTAAATTCCACTTCTCAGTGGGGAAGAAACTCATAAAAATACGAGACGTGGGCTCAGCAGAGAGGCTCAAACACAGACAGCTGAAAGATACTTCAAAGTCATTCGATAAAAAATGATTTTGTGACCACTTGACTTTTATTCACTACATCTGGTTCCAACAGGTTCTCTGCTCTGTCATGATTATGTAGTCTATTTCATAATCCCAGTGACTGTAACGATATCCAGACTATACCGCTGATATCTCTCTTTTGATTTCAGGCATAAAACCTCCCAAAACTCACCTCAAACTGTCACCATACGTCTCATTTTGACTATTTCTGTATAATAAAGAGGGCAAAGACATCTCATATTTTCACATCTCGCATCAGTTCTCTTTAGTGAAACTCATCACTCAGGTTTTCCTCAGGTTTATCTTACAGAGACTGTCACCGTGTGTTTTGTTGGTGGTTTCTATCAGAGTATAAGGTTTAACATTTCATTCCGTTAACAACAGTTCCAGTCATGGACCATAAACTTTTACAGAGGGAGGCAACCAAACTGAATGTTTTTTTTTTTTTTTTTTAGTGCTGTAATATACCTTTAACTATTACCACTTTCTTCTGTGCCATTTTACAGTCGCTGTACCTGCCGTCCACTCACACAGAAAACCACAGCTGCAGACTGAGCAGTGAGCCGTGAGCCGCACAGTCTGAATATATGAGGGAGAATCAAATAAAACTAGAAAGCACTCAGGGGGCACACACCGGTACAAAGGCTCTACGATCCTCTTTATGTGTTCGTTTGATAATAGAAAATGTGGATCTGAATCTGGATAGAATAAACTCATTCAGAGAGACAAAACATTATGTGCATAACTAATTCCTGGACAGCAATATCATGGTTTTGCATAAGAATTAATATAAATATGATATATAAACATGCTAATTGGCTAATGGAAGCCTTGATTTTTGGAGAATATATCCTCGCTGACAATACTGTCACTTATTTTATAGCTATTTAAATTGCTGCAGATCCAACTGTACATGAAATTACATCAAGTTTTGCAAGATAGTGTGCCTGTGCCATCTACATTTGGTTTCAACTGCAAAATAAATCCAAGAGTTTTTGTGTCAAAAGCCACACATACAAATCGTTGGTGAACAATTACAGAAATACTGGAATAAACAAAGACAAATAAACCATTTTTTTCAGTATATATTTAGTGAATCATGGATTCAATTTGTAGGAAGGGTGGTGGAAAAATGGGTTTTGCAACAATAACTGAAAAAAGCATAAACTCAACACTGAGTTATCAGCTTTTAAGTTGATATGGTGGCAAACTGTTGTTTATTCACACGTCCAGCAGATCAACACGGAGCAACAATAGCAATTAGCACCCATTTGGAGTCATGTTTGTGGCGACCTCGTAAATGTTACTCCAATATTCGCTCTCTGTTTAGCTGTTTTTGGTCTCTATTAACTCCTGAGGGAAATATCTGGCTCTTAAGCAGCTAAATGCTCCACTATGTTCACCAGCATGTCACTAACTGTGTCTGTCGGCTGGTTGGTGCTGAGCAGATAGTGTACAGTGGGTCTTTAGAGCTTAAAACAACGCTGATGAGACTGAATCAAAACAGCAAAGTTGTGGGCCAGAAAACCAAAACAATGAGCTGAAAAGCGCTAAAATGCTCCATTGAGTTGAGGGTTGATAATTCTCTGTTTGTCACTGTGAGCAACCTCTTTCACATTACACAGTCATTTGGTCCATTGTGATATAAAAATGTTAATTATAGCATCTTTAAAGTAAACAGTTGTGTCTTATACGGCAGCCCATTTGCACAAAAAGGCGTATGAATGACACGATAATGAGCAAGGCATTTAGCGTGCAATAAGAACGCCTTTCTTGCTTTTGGCGTGTCATTTGTACACCATGTAATCTGTTCTGACTGCAATGTAAACACATCCATGTAAATATGCTACGCTCAGAGCTAGTGATGTAGAATAAAAAGCGAGAAAGACCCGTAACGTTTGTCACGTGTTTTCCGTACTTATGTTACGTTGTCTCCGTACGTGTTTTACTAGTTTACGTATTTATGTTAAGCCCAACCATGGTGTTTTTCCTAAACCTAACTAAATGGTTTTGTTGCCTAAACCTTACGGTGGATGTTACCATAGTTTTGTTGCGTGGCGTGCAAATGACACACGGAAAGCCTAAAATGCGTTCTCATGACACACGTAATATCCTCGCTGTGAGATTGGGTTGTATATGATTGTGTATAGATTCATCTTAAGTAATGCAAGAAACAAAATAAATGTGCTCCCACGCCTCAGGAGTTTTTAGTCAAAATAAAGAGAACTTTATGAACAGTAATGTATTCTATAACATCTATAGCATCTATAACTAAAATAGTCCCTTTAAAATGTACTTTTTTAACTGCTTTACTGTATGTTCCCATAGAAACACAGCTCTGTTTTCAGTATAGCTTCAGATGGTGATGTGTACCTCCTCTCATTGCTCCCATGTTCAGTATTTCAAGATATCAAGTCTGCCTCCAAGCAACAGCTTAAGACCAAACACGTCCCTCACACGGTATTCTTATACAACTCCTACATACTGAAGATGAAATCCAAACACAGGATTTAATTTGCATTAAAGATCAAGTGTGTTTTCCACCTCGCCTGCTCTGCCGGTTGTTGTTCACACCGTGCCGCATTGACAATTCAGCGCAGCGCCGGGACGTGTGAGGACCATTATGGGTTTTAAATCCGCCTGTAATCATGTCAACAAAGGCGATGGGACCGCACTGAGCCTGTGTCCAATCTCTCTGAGATTATTATTATTTTTTATTACGCTGCCATCAAAAACGTAATATGACACAACTGCTTTCTCATCCACGATCAGCTTCTTCCCCGAGTTCTCCACCAAGCATGATGGTTTGCGGTTAGACAGGATCCTCCATCAAAAACCTTCATTAGTTTGTTTTACATTGTCAGTGAGTGAATTTAATAAAGTACTTTAGTGGTTCTAGACAAAAAAAAAAAAAAAAGAAAATCCGCAAATGACCTGCCACAAAATAGTAGCACCCGTCTGAAACCGAAAAGATTTAGCTCTGACGAATATTAAAAAGCACGAGAGAGACGGGCTTTAAGTAAATTAGTTTCAACTGGATTTGCAATTACTGTCATCTTAGTGGACTCCTTTATATCCTTCGATTTAACTGGTGGTCGCTATGTTTGAGCAGTCTGCATCTTTTAATCCAATAAAGCTATGTGGTATTATTTACTTGTAATTAGAGAGGATGCAACACCTTTTTATAACAATAATTTCCCAAAGTTGTACAAATGGAAGCACTAAAAGCGCTAAAATAAAGGATGTCAAGGTCAAATATGGCAGCTCCTCTGTTAAAGCAGAGCAGTAGGCCGCCTTATTGTTTTGAAATGGCCTTCAAAAACTCTGTGGAGCCGAGCTGACGTCTCAATCGGCTCACTTACAAAAGCACCGGAGGTGTCTGAAATCTCCCATTAGGCCTTTTGTTCTGTACGGGGGCTCGCAGGTACACCTTGTCGGAGTTTCCGCTGTCCTGTTAAATTAGCAATAAAGAGGACCCCGATCAATTAACTCTGCAGAATTAGTCCCAGTGGGAGTTGGGACGGGGATGAAATCAATGGTATTCAAATGAACTTCGCCCACACTACAGCAAGCGAGGCGTTTTCTTGAGACTACATTAGTTATTCCCCCTGTTGTAAGAACAGATGACTGGGAGAACGTCTGGAGCTGCTTCTTCTCACATCTTCCTCCTTTGAGGCAAGTCTTCAATGTCTTTCAAGTCGAGGCGGTGTGGGTGTGGCGCTACACCCGACCTCCCACACTCACCTCGCAGCAGGAACACGCTGCTAACCCTAAGGGGCCTGGCTACGACTTGTATGAATAGCATCTTTATAACCCAAGCAGTGAAATGATTCATACTTCATTAAATCCAGCATAGAAGGGTTAGCATTTGACTAGCTTAATCTGCAGTTCAGCTGCACAGCTGCATGTTAAGTTCAGTGTGCTTTTGGTTGAAACAAGCACTCTAGAGCGACTGTTTAGACCACCGCTGGGCTTTAAACCTCAGCAGTCAGGTTTCACACCATCAGCAGTTTTCTGGGATACTATACATTTCCTACAACAAGCATATATACAGCACATTGTCCTCTAAAAAGACTGTTGAATGTTTCAAATACTAGGATTTATGTTGACGAAATGGAAGATTATGAAACGTTCGCACTCTCTTTCATTTCAGTCGAATACAAAAGACCATTTGACTGAAATAACCATGTTCACCATTTTCACATAGTCTCCATTCCTCCTCCACAGCTGATTTTCAAACAGTGAGATTTTTTTTTTTTTTGTTCTGACTAAAAACAGACCCCATGGAGGTAAATGGAGCCTGGTGGGAGTTCGGAGTTGAGCCCTCAGCAACAAAGGCAATTATAGCAGGCTTTTCAAACTAATGGATCCGACTGAAGGCTCAGGCTCACAACTGTGTTCTCACCCTCCACAAGCTCCGACACTCCAGACCAGCGCTCCCCACACGCTGGATGACCTCAGACAACTGCTGCAATTACGAAAAGCCAGAACTTCTGTAATGTGTGCCGCACTATTTCGTTGTATAAAGGCGGACGGCACTTAGCATTGATTATGCTGGTAGAATCTGAAATAAAGCAGTTTTTGGCCATTTAAATAAATCCATTTAAATATTAAAGGTCTTTGCAAACCATCTCTGCATATAGTACAGTAGCATAAACTCAGGCTGTAAGTGGAAAACACACCAAATGAAACCACACAGTCATGTGTCCACAGAAAAGTCAGATCAAATCAGACTTACTTTCATCAGAGCCTATGTTCTCCTCCATGTTTTTGATGTAGTCATCCTGGAAAGACAATATATTTGCATTAATGGATTTAGTAATTAATTTTATTTAACACACTGAAAGAAATATGCTCTTGCACTCCGGCTTAATGAGAATTCAGGAGAGCGTAAATAATGAAGGAAGATAACAGACACTTTGTAGCACGCCGTGAATGACAGTTTAAATGTGAGTATGATTTTAGCAATTCAAATGTATTCAGCTCTTATGTTGAACAGATGGGTTTTAAAAAGCAAATTATCATAACATGTAAAACATTTTTTCAATTAAATTTAGTCAATTTCTGTGACCATTTTTATTCACCACATATTCTGTATGTTTGCTTGATTGATTTATCTCTATTTCGATCTTTAAGTTAAAATAAATAATACAAAATAGAAACAGAAGTGTAACCAGGTGCTTACACAGCCACGAAATAATGACTCAATGTCAAAAAAGAGATTACATTTCCCGCTCAGGCATGTCAGTCATCGCTATTGCTGCAAAACTTCACACTTTCGCTGATGACATTCAATTATACTTTCCAAAAAAATAAATAAATAACTTAAAGTGGTGGATGGATAAAAGTTTCTGTCATGATAATAAGAATTTTATACTTATTTTTTGTACCTTTTTTTATTTATGTTGCAGTTCTACCTTTTCCCTAAATGCTTCTGTCCTTTTCTATCTTTATCTGCTCTGTTATTGTGCTGCTGTAACACCTAATCTCCCCTCCTGGGGATAAATAAAGTGTTCTCTTATCTTTGTTTCAGATTAAAGTTTTGAACAACACACTAAAAAAGTACTAGTCATACTGTTTTGTCCACCTTAACCTTTAAGTGCTCTGCTAGGTCTTGATGCACTGCTACTTTTCAGAACTGTTATCCTCGTGTTAGCCAGCGGGCAGCCTGAGATCATCAGGCCAGACCCTCCGGGCTGTTCTCCTCTGAAGGATTTGTTCTGGAGGTGACTTTGCCTCGGAGGGCCCCTGGTACTCAGGGTGAATGCCCTGAGGAGATCAGACTAGCTGACTCAGTGTCTTCTTACATATAACTCTAGAGAAAACATATGTATCACGAGGCTTTGTAGTGTCCAAAGTTGTTGTTTTTTTCTTATTTTTTTTTTTATTTATCCATTTAAGCATTATATTTATTTTATTACAAACTTGTTATATACAATGGTAATATCATTATATACACTTTTAATATGGTAATATTACAATAGGAGCAATAAAGTTTGCCATCTTGGTTTGGTCTACGGAGCTTCCCATGTTGTTTCATAAATATAGGTGCAACTTAACCGTTTCGCACAACGTGATTGGTTGATGCCTTTACTTGAGGTGCGAAAGCTCAGAAAATCCAATACCAAATTCCCCCCCAAAAAAAACAGTTTGAAAAAATATTAACGTGCAAATTAATCGCACAAAAAAACCCACTGTTGATGTGTAAAGGCCTTTAGATGAGATGATTGATACCACTCATGCTAAAGTAACACTACTTTAGGAGCCGTGGAGTCAGGCGGCGGCTGGCGGTACCGCAATTTTGCACTTTGCGCGCTCACATTACCGCAGTTTCACAAATGTGTCGGAGAACTACGGTGGCCTTCAGGTAACCTAAAAATGCGAAAACTCTCGCTAGTGCCAGAGTTTGGTTTGTCCGTTCTGGGATTCTGTAGAAAAATGGCAGAGTAACATTGCAGACTCCGTGAAGAGGACCCGCTCCCTATGTAGATATGAACGAAAACACAACGATTCTTAGCTTCAGGTGATTAAACACTAATTAAAACATAGTTATGAATATTATATTCCATTTCTGCTGATAGATCCTTTAAGTATTGTGTTAAAATGATTGTGGTTGTCGTAGATGTAGCCTCTAACATTAAGTAAACTGCACAAGGCAGGACTGAGAGCTTCAATATATCTTATAAAAAGACTTGGACTATCTTAGCTCCTGCACTGTTGCAGAGGGAATATTTGCAAACTAACTCTGGTTTTTAGATTGTGTCCCTGGCGGTGTTGCCCTGGAACGATAATAAAAATGCACCGTCCCCCTCGCTGTATCCATTCTGACCCATTTCTCTCTCTGTGTCAGGACAGAGAGGATCAACTATAAAGCGGTTACTACTCGGCACGAGGCCCAGAGAGGACCCTGAGGATCAGGTCTGTTCAGTTTAGCTCGGTCTTATTCTGCTCAGGGGACACGAAGACTGAGCTCTCAAGTCAAGCCGAACAAGTATAGCCGACGGCATCTTAAATACTGTGCACAGGGTGAGGAGTTAAAGGGATAGTTTTTGTGTTTTTACTCGTGTGAATTGATTTCTGCGAGTCTAAAAGGAAGAACACATTTCCATTTATGAACCATACTACATAGTCTTTTTTAATATTAATATATTTATTTTCTAGGAAGCAGTAGTTTGCATTTGGCTGCATGTGTAGTTATGTATGTTATTGTCCTTATAATACAATGTTTTTCACCTTTGAGTTGTAGTCAAAGACATTTCTAGATGTCGTTGTATTAGATGTGCTTTTTGTGCCAAGATGAGCTCTTACTTAAATGGAAGGTGACACCGACAATACAGCCAAAAAGACACATAAAAAGAGAGACAGACAATGCCATTGTACAAATTAACAAAAGAGACACTAACCTCGACTTCCTGTGACGAGCAGCGGCAGGGGGGGAAAGAAAGAGAGAGAGCCATTGTTAGAGAAATAAAAAAAAACTTAAAAGTTTTAATTTTGCTTCCATACAGCGCGCAAACAGTGGGTTGGTTTATTACAGTTGTGGCAGCAGTTAAACTGTCAGCCTTTAATGCATGCTGATTGCAAATACATGCCTTAGTCTCGCTCCTCTCGGGGGACAACATAAGACATTCACAGAGGATTATGAGCGCCTATTAAGCGAGGATGATCCGCCGCCACTTCTATGAGCTGGCAGGGGTCCCGATCGCTAAGGGCTCATTCTGTGGCTGTGTTTACAAGCAACTGCCAAAACGCCAGCCTCCTGCCAGCTCAGAAGTTGTGGATAAGCCATGACATACCGCGTCGGCCTTGGAAAAAAATACAGGCAAATTGTTGGGAATCTTCAAAGTCAACAGGCAGATGTGATTTAGATGTTTTTTATGGTTGCAGCAGGCACACAGAGCGCATTTACTAAGCGTACCATTGACAACACAGACAGATATAGCTCCTGTAAAGTATAACCTTGAGTTAACAGGGGAGTGACTGCTTTCCTTTCATTCCATTTCACCGTCTTGGCTTCGGTCCAAGGGCATTACACATCAATACCCACCGCAGCCTCTCTGCCTGTGTGTTTCATCATTCAGTGCTCCGGTGTGTTTGAGAGAAATATAGCACTGCATGGTTTATTTCAGCAACTCAACCCAGTAAATAAACCTAATTCTCATACACACACATACACACCCACAGCCATACCTGTCTACTTAATATATCACAATGAACAATTTACAGGCAGCACAAGGACGAGCCAAAAAGCCAGCGGAAGGCTTTAAAAGGCTAAGGCAAGAATTCATCACCGAGCCGCAGCAGGACTCTAGATTTCACCTCCGAGACTGTTTCGTAGAGGTAAATATTTTCCTCTGTAGCAGTGAAAATGTCCAGGCGCTACGTATACGAGAGGCAATATCACTGTTTGTTATCTTCAAAATCTGCTGGATTTCTGTGTGATGAGAAAAAGAAGAAGAAAAATAGACTTCAAATATGTCATAGGGAATGTAAACACCTCCGCTGCTGAATAAAAATGACTTCTTCTTTTTCAGATCTGCATCTTTACGTGGCATTTTAAAAGGTTATTGCTTCAAAACTGGGCTTTCAGGGTGACAACGCAGAATAATGAATCTGATTCAGGTTTATTTCCAAGTAGGTTTTCACAGACAAGGGATTTGCTTTGGTGTATTGGTGCATAACATAAACATAATTATTATTCATTTTGTACTAATTCTCTCATTTTTATTATTCTTAATGGTCTCTTTTTTAATTTCACTTATATATTCTAGCACCGACTGTCCTCTTATTGTCTAATTTTTATTGTCTATCTGCTCTTCTTTGAATGTGTTGCATTTTATATTTTTGTAAAGCACTTTGAGCTACATCTCTTGTATGAAAATAGCTATATAAATACAGTTATGATTATTATTATAAGAGAAAATTTAATAAAAAAAAATAAATTGCAAAAATCAAGAAACATAAGAAAATTTCAATAAAATTATAGAAATTAGGGCTGTCAAAGTTAACGCGTTAACTTAGTTCAGGCTCAGTTCTAGAGCTAGAGTGAAGATACAGATATCATATGAAACTAGAAAACCTAAGCAATCCATTGGTACCAACCATGTCATACTAGCTTGTCACGAAGGAGGTTAAATAACACTCCAACCTTGCACTAAATTTTTGGCAAAGAAAAACTGGCATGGCCATTTTCAAAGGGGTCCCTTGACCTCTGACCTCAAGATATGTGAATGTAAATGGGTTCAATGGGTACCCACGAGTCTCCCCTTTACAGACATGCCCACTTTATGATAATCACATGCAGTTTGGGTCAAGTCAAGTCAGCACACTGACACACTGACAGCTGTTGTTGCCTGTTGGGCTTCAGTTTGCCATGTTATGATTTGAGCATATTTTTTATGCTAATTGCAGTACCTATGAGGGTTTCTGGACAATATTTGTCATTGTTTTGTGTTGATAATTGATTTCCAATAGTAAATATATACATACATTGCATAAAGAAAGCATATTTGCCCACTTCCATGTTGATAAGAGTATAAAATACTTGACAAATCTCCCTTTAAGGTACATTTTAAACAGATAAAAAATGTGCAATTACTCATAGACAATCATGCGATTAATCGCAATTAAATATTTTAATCGATTGACAGCCCTACAATATATCTGAGTTTAAATGAAAGAGCTGTGCCATTTTTATAAGTGTTAATTTTGTGCAGAAATGTGCAAACTAAAGAGAGCTAATTGCTAAGCCCTTAAAATCAGCTGCAGAATGGGCTTTTGCAAATACTGGAAAAAATGTGGAGTATCATAAAAATCCCACAAAACGACCGCCCTCATTATCAAAGATGCGACTGCAGCATGTCCCGCGTCAGATGTAACGATTACTTAATTAATTATTCGCAGTGCAATGCTGCAATTACCCGGCTCACAGTGCTGCAGGGGGCCGGTGGGAGTCCTACAGCGCGTCCTAAAGGCTGGAGTGCTTATCTTCTCCCAGCAGCAGTGTGACAGCAAGGACACCAGGCTGAGGCTGCATTTAGTCCTTCACCAAGGTTGAGAGCTAATGCTGTCCCACTGAATCCCAGCCAGGCTGCTGCTACAGTTCACAGCAAGCCCAGACAAGAGGGAGAGAGGATGGGAAAGATCAGGGAGCAAGGGGCAATGATATTCATTGTGGAGGTCCCCTGAGTTATGCGAGTCATATCACACACTCCACCTCTTCTGCCATTTGTCAACAAGGCTGCATCGCGGCCGGTGTAAAACAGAGCCGGGAGGCTAATGGAGCTTGACTATCCAGATGCTGCGACTGCTCCTCCTGGACCGCTCGCTGGTATTAGGCTGACAGCGTTTGGCCGCAAGCCTGACTGCGCTCCTCCGAGTTAACGTCTATCTCACCTCGACCGAGCCCCGTCTGCTGGTGACATAAATACCACCGATAACCCTGAACCATCCAACCCCAACGTCACCCACTGCAACAAACCCATCCTGAGCACTGACACCACAATGTTCACACACATCCCAGCTCTGCATGACAGCCGCAGGGGTAAGCTGACTCTTAAACCATTTAGCTGCATGTCCGTGTCGTGTTGTGCAAGGATATTGCTCTGCTGTTGGAGTATGTGAGCTGGTAGCGAGTGATGCTCAAATCCAATACTCAGTATTGGTCTGATACTAGCAAAAATACCGGATCGGACACCAGAAAAACATATTAGAAACAAGACATTAGGGATGTCAAGGTGGCCTAGGCAGGCAAGAAAGTCAAAAGCACAAATCTGACAAGAAAATATGAGCCTTCTATGTGTGACATCTAAGATTCTGGTTAAGGCAAATAAACCGTGGCAAAGGTATGATCAGGTTTAGAAAACAAAAACCTGTGGTTAAGGTTAGGGAAACATTGTGGTGAGGGTTAATAAAAATACAAACATTAATTGAAGGTCTGTGATGGGATGCAAACTCTGGTTTCCTGCAAGAACGTAAGTCGTGCTACATATTCATCCACCACCCTCAACCTCCACTACCTCACTTCCTGCATTGGTACTGAACGTCGGCACTGTATGTAGGAAACATCTAATACAGACACAATTGCTAGGGATACTGAGCTGGGTCTAAGATGTGTATCACACAACTTCAAACAGGAGCAATATGAGCCTTTTCATGGACAGAATCAGTGTTTGAAGCTTCAACAAAAAGCATCTGATACGAGCTGCGGAGGCTTCATGAAAATTGTACGACAACAAAGATTGTTGAAAAGTGTGAGAAATTCCCTCCAGATAGTAACAAAGCAAAAATATTTATGGATGACCAATCGTTTTCTGCATTTTAACAGAGTTTTTTTTTAAATCTTTTGGACGAGGTCAAGTATTTAGAAGGCAAGTCCAAGTCTTTAAGACACGTTTTTTCCAGTCTATCAATGCTAAGATCATTTATCATTAAGTAGCTGGAGCATTTATACTAAAACATTTTATTAGATATTGTTATCAGTTCTTCACACCCCGTCTCTGACCTGTTGTTTAAAACAGGTTGGACAGCATAAAAAATAGGTTACTGCTAATAGTTAATACAGTAGACAAATGGAAACATATTAGTAATTATCTTAAACAATTAACAAAAACAAAAAGGAGTTTTTGATAACTAAAAGCAGGAACTAGCACATAAAAAAAGGGATTCAAGCGTCAGAATCCTTTTCACGACTGGCTGGGAGGAAAATAGGCAATATGCTGGATATGATGAGGGGAAACTATTAAGCTACTCATTTATGTTTATAGACTAATTAATTCTATACTGAATGGCTAATTTCTCTCATCTAAATTTAGAGTTTTCTCCATTTAATTCTGCAACTTAAATTGTCCATTAGGCTATGGAGACGTTTTACGCATCCAAATGGTGTTATTAATTATTCATGACGGAACAACTACGCACAATATAGCATCATCAAGTCGAGTCTCCTCAGCTTTTTGCATCGAGTCTCAAGTAAGTCGAGTCTCACAGCAGACGCAATGTGATCTCATCCCTACTCGTAATATTTTGCCTCTTTGGCATTGACGCCGGGGGTAGTTTTTTGCGCAGTATCTTGACGCTGAAGGTTCGTGCGTAGATAACGTTGTAAAACAATCGAGGTTAACATTGTGAAATGGTGGCGGTTAGGTTTAGGCAATAAGACCACTTAGTTAGGGTTAGAAAAACATCGTGGTTTGCTTTAAATAAGTAGGCTTGTAACGTAACGTAAGCTACGGATGTAACGTCAAGTGACATAACGTCGACAGTAAAAATCACACAACTTTTGATATCACACGGGTCCCCTGAGTAAAAGTCCTGTGTTTGTTTGATATTAACATCTTAGTAGAAGAAGAAAAAATGAGTGGACTAGCATTAGTAGGGCTGCCACTTAATCGATTAGTCGAATAATCAGCCGTTTTGGTTTTAGTCGACTAAGATTTCTTTAGACGATTAGTAGTTTTTTATGCTTTTTTCATGCTGAATGACTTATTTCTAAGGAACTCATGAGCACATCTCTGGTAAACACAAGATTCAAAGTGGTGCTTTTGTGTGATTCCTTGTGGAGAAACTCAGTTTTACAGATCTGTGGATTAAATCAACTAATCATTTAGTCGACAAAATTGTGTTAGTGGACTAAGAATTTCTTTGGTGGACAGCCCTAAGCATTAATATTAGCAGATACTCAATGTTGTTTAATTGGTATCTGGAAAAGTGGTGTCTAACCATCTGTAATGTTTACACTTGTTTATCCACTCCAAGTGTTGGAGGTCGAGTGCAACTCACAGACGACGCCCTCCAACGCGGAATGCAAACTAAGTAGTAATCTAGAAATGAAGGAATCCATCTCCAAAGGAATCAAAACAAAAAGAGCAGAAATGTTGAAGGGAAGCTCGTGGGCTTCGAGTGTCGGAGCTGAGAGCCGCCAGGAGCACGACCTCACTTCAGCTCGGCGGAGAAATGCTCACGGAGTTAAAAAAAAAAAAAATGTCACAGTGGAAATCTGCATTTCCTCGCCCTGCTGCAATGATCCATCACGTGCATGCAGCCCGCTCGCTCGCTCGCTCCGTCACTGCAGCTCATCTGTCCCTGCAATGTGACAGGATCTGTACAGTCTAGAGGACACCTACACACACAATCCTAATCTTCAACTCACACACAACACACACCTTGTCTGCTGTAGAAAAAGTGCTGGAAAAGGAGGAAATCAAGATGTCAAAGAATTCTTGAAAGGACGGGAGCCACGGGACATTTTAGATATCGAAACACCTCCATACACACACAACCATGTACATACACAGATATTATATAACAGATAACGATCAGAGTAATCTCATCTACAGCTGATGTGGTGATAAGCTCCTCTCCGATAACAGAACATCATAGTTCCTAATCTAAATCAGAGAGATCATATTTTTTTGTGGATTGCAGTCTCTTCCAACGAATAGGTTATCCTGTCTTTTAAGGATTAGAGGATTTCTGGTGGAGAGTTAGGTCGAGAAGATCGATGCCACCCTCTTGTAAATATGAAGCCACAGGCAGCAGCTGGTTAGCTTAGCTTAGCACAAAGACTGGAAACAGGGGGTAACAGCTAGCCTGGCTCTATATATAACATGTTTATTTGTGAGCTTTAGATGTGCTGGTAACCGAAATTTGTTACCTTTGGATAGAGTTAGCTGTCATGCCGAGGAGAAAGTCGGTCTTTCCTAAAGACGAACATTTTAAAAGGTATCTGACAATCAATTAATATGTTATATTACACCAATGCAACCTGTTTTGTGTTTGTTATTATACAGTTTTCAATGGATTTTTCAATGGTTTTGGTAGATTTTGGGAGGAAAGGTGCGCTCGGTAGGTGTGCTGAATGCTGAAATAATTGTCCCCCATCTTATTGAAAATGCCTATAAGCGCATACATGTGTGCATGCATGAATGGGCGGTAGTTTTTTTGAACTATTGAACCAATATAACCAAATTTAGATGACAAGTGCACATACCAACTCCATGTGATCTTGCAAAATGTATTTTCCAAAAATCATGGCTGCCACCAGCCAATCAGCATCTTCTTCTGTCCCAACGGAACTGCATTGCTAGGCAACAGCTTGGGTCCTTGTTTACTTCCTGTCAGCAGATGTCTTTCACATATAGGCTGTGTCCGAAATCACTCACTACTACATCATTTTGTAGTGCTGTCCGAATGTATAGTGAGAATTATTATACCCTATATAGTGGACACAAAGTATCCAACAATGCATCGTGAAAAGTAGTGGACAACAATGGTCACTAAACAGGCACTATATACCATCATGCATTGCACTGAAGGAAAAAATGGCAGACGGATGAGAAGAGAGAGAGAGCAGCGCGATTGAGACAAATCCATGAGTTGCGGCGCGAAAATAATATATTAAATGTGAGCAGAGATACTATAATACTTTGCTCCTTCCATTCTTACCTTTCACAATAAAAGCTCTAGACATATACGCTGTATCACTGCTTACCAGGGGGAACTTTTAAATTCACTCAGAGCATTTCGCTGAGAGGCAACTCAACAAAATAGCTTACAATATGTATTTATCACAAAATGACATGTCTGTATTTATTATGGATGGTCTACCAGGCGTTTTAATTGGGCGGCAGTAATGATGTAATTAACGGCGCAGAGAAAATGACACGAGTAGTGTCTGAGTGTGTTTTCAACGGCTTCAACGGAACTGCATTGCTAGGCAACTGCTTGGGTCCATGTTTACTTCCTGTCAGCTGATGACATGCACGTACACTGCAACAGCAAATAAACTGGCACACATTTGGAATATTTACGTTTACACCTGGGAAACGGTCTATATTGATTTTGATGCTGATTCAGATGCAGATTTTTAAACTGCACCAACAGCAAACAAACAAAGTGTTGGTTCCATCTTTAAAAACCCAGATTGCTGAACTCTACCTCATTTCATTTAGTCCAGAAGCTCTGCTTTACAGATGAAATCCCTCTCTCTCTCAGGGCAATAACTGCATGCTGCTTCATCCTCCGCAATACCCCTTATTGATATTCTGGGGACAATATTTGCAGTGAAGACATCACTTAAGCAGCAGGATATGAGTTAGAGGTTAAACGATGATCTGGGCATTTTGCATTTCCTCCAGTTGTCATTTATCTAGCTTCATGAAGTCATTTGCTCTGGCAGCGAGTGGATGAACACAGGCTGATGGATAGACTGGTGATCCGGGTCATGTCTGTAATGAACAGAGACCTGCGAGAGGCTTTCCTCAGCTGATTGCTCCGCTCTGGGCCCGGGCCGTGTCATCCTATCAGATCACTGAGGTGTGTCTGCCTCTCTGACTGACGGCACATTGTCAGCTCATCATTCCCCCGGCCGGTCATTTGCGCAGTAATGTGCTTTGCCTGATTAATGTAGCCGAATTAGCTGCGTCTCCCTGCCTGCTATAAATCGCTGCTAAAGGGCACACAGGCGGAGGCTGTCTGCATTCCACCCTCCGAGTCTCTGTAGTTACCAGGGAGCAGCGGGAGTGCATCTCGCCTTTGCCGTGTCATTATGGCGCCCCGATTCAGCATGCTGGGGCCTGAGATGGTGGAGGTAATGTCTCGCTCTGTTTGTACCCCACCGTCTTTGAAAGCGACGGAGAAATGGGAGAGACACTAATGGTGCAGACCCACCGCAGATTGAACCACTTAGAAATGCATTAGAGTGTTTCAAAATGACGCTGTGTGTCTTTTCGGCCTGAACCCACTGGCTTTGGAGTGGCAAAACATTTTCACTTGAACATGAGGCAGAAACAGCTGTAAGGACATTTTCACGTCTCCTTTGATTCCACATACCATCTCGTGTGGTTCTACGCCTGCATCTCCTCGGTTTGCTCTTATTGAGCTGTGACAGGTCTGAGATTTCTACACCGTATTCGCTCTGACAGACGCTGACGTGATCAATGATCAGACTGTTTAAGGTGATTACATGCTCTGTGTATGACAGAAGCATGAGATTTTTCACCACACTCTAAAGATAAAAATGCTACAGAGAGAAATGGTGGTGTCTCGATTGCAACAAAAACACTCGAGCATTATGGGATTAAGTCGCAGCCCAGCAACACAGAGCTGGATCAAATTGATCATCTGAGCGGGAGTGCTCGGGGGCCTGCAAGCGAAGGACACATGTTGTTTCACAAGGTAAGACGCCTGCCTGCAATGCAGTGCAGCATGGAGCACGTTCTGCCGCCATATCTGCACGCTGAAGGGCAACGTCTCTCCGAACCGAGCCCACGAAGTAGCCGGCTGTCAAGCGTGCATCCATCTGAAACGTTTGCACTGAAATGCAGAAATAATCAAGCTGACAGGGGAGTTTGGCTCTTGCCTAAGAATGCAGATGATTTAACTAACAGCCAATGACACTTTCTATCAAGTCACAGGCTGTTTTATGTGTAGTTAACATAAAAGAGTCTCTTTTCAAACCTGAAATAAGAGTCTGAAAACATAAAAGAAGCTTTTTCTTCTGAGCGCCCGCCTTCGGCTAATAAGACTACATTTCAGGAAGTTGCATCACAGAAATGAACCTTTTTCCCCATTCTCAGGAGCCCGTTAGCGGTGGTCTCCAAAATCACTGATGAAGTGACACATCAAACAGTGTGGCCGGGCTCGCTTTTGCTGTAGCAGGCTCCACAGTTGAATCAAGGCGTTGCATGCTCTGAGAGATGCAGTAATTGGAGAAGAGGAGGAGGACAGCGCGGGATGCAGAAAGAAATGGATTCTGGTGGTGTTGAACCCCACTGCTGAGCCAAGCAGAACCCCGGAACGGCTGAGTCTCTGCAGCATCTTATCGCTCCCTCCCCCCCATTTGCAAAACAAAGAAGCAGAAAGAGAAGAGGCGAGCCTTCAGGTTGAGCTCCACACATATGCCCAAGGGAGCTCCCAGCTTATGCAGGGCCGTCTTTACTGTGCTGAGCCATGCTGCTTCTGCATACAATATTAGCAGAAAAAACACTATAATAAGACAAACTGAAGCATGTGGCTCCACAGAAACAAAAATACCTGATGCCACTGTGCTATTTTTTACTTCGTAGTAGCATCAGTATTGATCTGCAAACACACAAAGTTATCAGCATACATAAATAGATGAATGACCTAAATCAATATCGAAATGTAGTGCAGGCTAAGAAAATAAACTCTACTGGAATAGACTCTAGCGAACTGACTTTGTTTCCCCCTGAGAGAAAAACAAGCCCGGCGGATTTTTACTACTTAAAATACAAGCTATAGCCTTGTGAATTGGTTATTACAGAGTTGTGATTGATTTGGAGAATGTCAGGTATTAAGCAGATATTTGGAGGGCAGATTCAAGTTCTTTTCATGAATCTTAATTTAATCTGTAGTGAACTGCAAAAATCCAAACAAATACAATTATGAGAGTGATTTCACAGCTTGTTTTACTCATTTTACTCTCATTTTATATGCTTGGGTTTTTTTGTATGTTACCTAGTGGCTACTGTAAGACATTTTTGTATCTATTTTTCTATTGATTGACTGTTGATTGTTTGATTTGCTATTATCCTTATAATTATAATTTTTATCGTAGTAGTAGAACTGGTAGATCCCAAAAAACTGTACACCTAATGAGGCACACTATTCTGTCATCCAGACAAATACATCATTTCTTTCAACTGTATCCTCATATGATATCTTACGAAAAGTTATTTGTCGTACGTTTTCCTACGACTATCCAGCAACATGTGTCAAATTCCACTCGTTACATGAATACAGTCTTTTCAAAATAAACTTCCGTCTTCACAGCAAACAACTTGGTAAGGTTTAGGCAACAAAACTAGGAAAAGATCGTGGTTTGGGTTTAAATAACTCCGGAAGTGTCGTAACTTAAGTACAGAAGTTATGTGACAGATAAATCAATGTTGGCTTCTGGTTTCACACGGGGTACGAACACCGGTCTCCTGGGCATAAGTCAGGTGTTTTTTGACCCATCCATCAACCTCGACCTCCTCCCTACGCGGCTTTTGTCGTTCTTTCCTGGTTTACAATTATGTGGATTACATACAAATTGATTTTGTGGGATATACGGTATACAAATTACAGTGCATTACTTTTTGTAAGTACAGCTACGAACGGTGTATGAGAGCAATCTATTTCTTTACATCACTTTTTCAATGTTTTGCTGTTGCTTGGTTGAAAATATGCCACTTTAATGGTTGTTATTTCTGTAACTCCACTCACAACGAGGCAATTTTTTCTGTTGCTATTTTACGTGGACGTAGCTAGGTGGCTAGCTAGCTCTGTAGGATGACAACGTCCACTTTCTTAGTCCCACCTACAAAGCCCTGATTGGTCAATTGTTAGTGTCAGTGGACACAACAGCAGACCTGTTTACACCACTGAACAAATCAAAGATGTGGTGCCGTAAAAAATCCTCACTTGCGCAAATGTGTATTAATTCGCCACTGAAAATAGTCCCCCAAGAAATGCGGTGTTAACTCCTGTTTGAGTAACATTTGCTATAAACTACAGTGCCCAGCTGTTTTAGGATATTAAAGAGCCTTTTTAAAAGATGAAACTATAAATGTGTGACTTGTTTTTAAAGATGCATATCTTCAGTAGAAACTAATGAGTTCGGGGCCACAGAAAGTAGGAAAGTTGTTAAGTATTAAGAGACAGACTAATCCATTGTTGGGTTTCTTGTTTTTTGTTGATACTGCAAAAAATAGAAAATAACACCAGTCTTTTCTTTAACTGGATAAAAAAAAAAAACCTGTGTAAAGATTTTTGTAGTACTGAGCAGCTGTGTAATCATTCGAGCGTGCCGTAGTGCACTGTCAGCATGTGTGTTCAGCAAATCTCCAAAAAATATGATTACAATATCATTTCATGCATTTATCTGTCCCTGCGATTAATAATGTATTTGCTGTTTCCCAAATTTCCACAGCTACGCCTGCTGTTTGAATTAATTAGAGTCCAATGACAAGTCCAATGAAGCCACAGAGCTCTTTTACAACTGTCAGACACATGAGTTTAGAGACCAGCGGCATGGTTAAGAGAAGATAATGATGATAACCATCTCCAGTTAAAATACCACAGGGATCTGCATGAGACAGCTCACAGGGGTAGCTAAGTTAAATATGCTAGCTGGCTGATTACATTTAATTCCCCCCGTCTGCCACGGCAATGAGAACAAATTGGGTTGTTGTGGCTGCTGATAATGCTAATCTCCCGCAGTGGCAGCGGGATATTACAGTAAAACAGGGAGCCACATTGAGATGTCACGTTATGGCTTTAGGAAGGACTACATCACACATAAATGAGATTCTGTCGGGTTCTTTCAACTGAGAAAAAAGCTATTAGCGCTTTAGCTCGGCGCCCTATCCCTGCTATACGATTTGCTTGATTAAGGTCATTTCAATATGACTTTGTAGTGCGTATCCATTACGCTGCCAACTCGACAAATTAACGGTCTCTGTCTCTCCCTCGCTGTCTCCCACACACACACACTTACACAAACAAATATATCCACCACATACTAAATACAGCTTGAACGCAGACAGGATCACAGTCCCCTTCCATAACATGTCCTTGACACCTCCCATAGAGAGGAAGGCTCAGCTCTCACTGCTCCTTCATATGCAGCTCTGGGACAGTCAAGTCAAAGACGAACAAGCGCCCGTCTCGTCCAGCGTTAAAATCACACATACAGAAGACAGTAAAAGAGGCTGATTCTCCCCAGGCAAGAGCACGTCCTCAAAAGTTTTTGTAGCCGCCGTGGCCTAATTGTACACTACTTGCCCTGCTGTTTTTAACAGTGAGTGATTTGTGGCCTAAAGCGAAGAATCTATCAATGCCAGGTTGAACCCGAGCACCTCGCATTATTACACCTATTGTTACTGAACATAATAGCCGTGTTTGCTCAGACCATGTCTTTAGTGCAGCTCAGTCCCAGACAACTCATAATGGCGGCTCTAAACACACATCTAAAACACCCCGAGGCAGATCTGAATATATTCAGGACAGCACTTTTTACTCTGCAGCCTAATATATTTCCACCTGGCTAATATATGCACAGCTATGTTTGCAGGGATTTTTTGTTTTTTTTCCTTCAGGTTTAATAATTTCCTCTCAAATAACAGAGAGTGATTTCAGCTGGTGAAGCCTGCTCTAAAGTGTTTACCCAGTGAAGGGTAAACGGAGGATTCTGCCTGGTGTCTGTGAGCGATAACAATAAAGGTCGTTGTCATTGTCAAGGGGGCAGATGAATTTCCAGGTGACAATAAATTCAGGTGGGTTTCTTATCATGAAGATCATCATGTCTGTAATGATATATTCGGCTTATATTTTATTTTAAAAACCTGTAAAATACACTCCTAAGATGAGCCTCAGTCAGTTTTAGTGAATCCAAACCTTACCAAGAATGTAAAGGAGGGCTAGACTAGAACTTGTTCACCAACTCACATCAAATACAGTATTTTACAAATTTAAAAGTTATGTGTTTTATTAACTTTGTTATAATCTTTTTGGGCAAGCCTTTTCATTTTAATCGTTTTTTTTTCTTTAATTTTTACTGCATTTTATATTCCTCTTTTTGCTTTTTTAGCCAGGCTAACAGCGTGACTCTAGGGATGGTAATGTTGGTTGGTCCACCACTTTGGTCCAGACTGAAATAAGTCTGAAATATGATGGATTGCCATGAAATTTGGTAGAGGCATTCACAGTGCCCAGAGGATGAAGTCTGATAACTTTGATGATCCCCTGACTTTTCCTCTAGCGCAACCATGAAGTTGAAATTTCTGTTTTTTATGTCCTCCACAGGACAAATTGTAATAACTTCGGTAATCCCTCAGCTGTACATTGTGTTTAGTGCTAATTAGCAAATGTTAGCATGCTAATTAAGATGTGAACATGGTAAACATTATACCCGCCAAACATCAGCATGTCATTGTAAGCATGCTTTTAGCATTTAGCTCAACTGTTGTGTCTATGTACAGCATAGAGCACAACATGGCTGGAGTCTGGTTTTTTAGTTATTTCACTTTTATGTAATTACATACAAATGTTAATGTCTAGATTTTTTGTTTCTTGACTAATGTTACATTTGTTTTTTCATGGACCCCAGGAAGCCGAGAAACTAGAGCTGTCGTCAACCAAAAAAAAGACTAACACTCATATGATTTTGTCGACTAATCGATGTTAGTAGATGTTACCAGTTGATTAAATGGACAGATCTGTAAAACTGAGTTCCTCCACACTACTTTAAATCTTGTGTTTACCAGAGATGGGCCCATAAGTTTCTTGTAAAGAAGTCATGCAGCATGAAAAAGCATAAAAAATGACTAATCGACTAAAGAAATCTTAGTTGACAAAGACCAAAATTACCGATTAGTCGACTTATCAACTAAGAGTTGGCAGCTCTACTAGCAACTACACAGAGAGAAGCAAAAGGTGATTCAGTAAAGAATAAAAACCAAACGCTCTATCAGTTTCCATTATCGACTCATTGTAAGCGATGATATAGTTCTGGTTGTTTACTAAAAAGCTGGATCATTGATTGAGTATTGGGTGTGCCACCATTACAGCCATGAATGAAGACAGACACAGAGGCAGAGTGGCAGCATTTATCGCTCTGCCTGCAGCAAGGCATAGAGGAGCTTCACCAGCACAGAGACAACTCTCAGGCAGATGCCACTATAAATAATGCATGAACAATAGAGCCAGAAGAAGAACCTTGGAACGGCTAATTATTCAGCACGACATTTCAGCAACTCGGAGAGAAGTTTAACGGCTAAAAAATGATGGGATTCGGGCCGTCATCGCTACTGGTGTATAGTATGTGCAGCCGGGCTCCATTATGAAACACATTCATCTACGGTGTGCTGCCCTATTACAACAAGTAGCGTCCTTGCACTCAGCCACGTGAAAAAGGAAAGGGATTTTGTGAGTTTGGACAAGCTGTGGAACATGCTTATGAAAAAAAGCTGTTCAAGGTAGCCGTTGAGCTTCTCTCAGTGTTTCCTTTTTGCAAAGCATGAACTGCTTTCCGCCGAGTAGCGCTTTTCCACAGGAGCGACAACACAAAACAGCCTCTCCACTCAATTAGGAATCACCCACGCTTGTGTTGGGAAGCCAACAGGATCTCCTTTCTTCTCTGTTTTCACTGTGAATCGCATCTGAGCAGTCCAAACACTTGCAGCAAATCCCTCCCCCGACATTCACCTCCAGTAAAAGACATGCATGGTAATGACACGAGGACAAGAAATCGTCTCTTTCCTCCACTTTCTGCCATTTCGATCTCATTAGTGTGCAACGAGCAGATTTCCACAGATAGTTGATTTGATAGGCTGATCTTCAGAGGAAATACAGATAACTATTAGTTCATTTAACTGTTATGGTTTCTTCCGTCTTAATTTTCAACCCCCGCATCGCCATTCGGTTTTAATTGGAAATAGGCTTCATTATCATATTTTCTACAATTGCATACCGTCCTCTTGCTCTAATTTTTCATATCCGTAATTACACTGGCTGTTAGTGCTGGAGCATAAATCCTGTGGGAGGCTAATAAATGGCTGAGGTTGATGACAGGAGCACAAAAACCCACAGCTGGCGGCGTGTCTTTGAGCTAAGTAAAGGAGCTCAGTGTCACTTAGGATGCAACAGAATCATGTTCAGCAGAAAAACAGAGTGAACCCTGGTCCTGGATTTTTCTAAGAGCTCTCACAGAGGAGCGGTGCTGATGTAGGATCAGTGACCGGACCATCGCCATCATCTCAGCCACAGCAGCACGGATAAATAATGACTCTGATTCAGAGCTGGATGAAGCATCAGGTTGCTTATTAGAGCTCAATTAGTTCTTCTTCCAATCTGCTGGCTGTGCTATATGTGCTGCCATATAAAAGGCTTTTATGCCACTGTGGCTGAAGTGTGCTGAAGTGAGTATTCAATCAACAGAAAATGAATAGTTGAGCATTTCAATAGTCCACCATAACTTACTAAAGGTGAGGCTATACAGACTATCAGACTAGGCACGCAAAGTGCATTATCATCAAACTGTTGGAGATGTGTCGGTTATTTCGTTCCGGCGCTTTGTACGAAGTTGATAGAACAATAAAATAATCCCTCTCAAGAGGCTTTTTACATGGAAGACACGTTGACATGTCACAGTAGAAAAAGCACAGGTGTAAATAATGAAAATAATGATTCCATTTAGCTGCACTGATTTTAGTATCCAGGTATTGTGCATGCTGATTTACTGTCACTCTCACTGGGACACCTAACTAGAACTTAGTGTCATTAGTAACACCTGTACTTTTCCAACTATGACAAGTCAAAATGTCTGCTGCAAATATAGTGAGGCAAAATGCTAAGCAGACAAAGCTTCGAATCTGGGGTTAGCTTTCACTTTTGCTGCCATATGTGATCGTTCACTGGGCTGTCGTGTCTAGAAGGTGACCTTCGAGGTGGGGAAACTCTCGCCAGATGGTTAGGCATTGATCTGGAATAGTCAAGGTTAGGATAGGTCGCCGGGCAGCGAGTCTCGCAAGATTTTTTGCAAGTTTTTGCAAGATTTCAGATCAGATTTCACAATTTGCAGGTTACCTTCTAGACACGACCATGTTCTGGCAACAGCGATCAGGGGACGTGCAATTCTGGTGTCTTCGAGTCGGGAAAGGAGGGACTTTGAATGTTGTGTTTACAAACAGTAAGCGACAATTCCTGCATAGTAGTAGCAGCTTTTTTATCTAGCGCCATCCATCAACAGGTGAAATGCATTTTTGTCGAATACTTTTATGACCAAATATGTGCAAAACTAACGGCATATCCATCAGCCTCAGCTGTAGCAAATGTTAACATGCTAACAAGCTAAACTAAGATGGTGAACATGGTAAACATTAGAAACTTCAGCATGTTGGCATTGTTATTTGTGAGCATGCTGAGCATTTAGCTGAAAGCACTGCTACAGTAGCACAAGTACAGCCTCACAGAGCCGCTAGCATGGCTGTGGATTTGTTTACTATTTGTTGAACTTTTTGTTTTGACAACAACAACAATCAGTTGATTAATCAATATTGAAAATAATAATCAGCTGCAGCCCACAAGCTCATATACTCTTTGTACAGTGAATAGAATAGTAGTTATTTTCTCTTCCCTCATATTCCTTTATGAATATTGAGGATGTAGATTTAGGCACACTGAGGGGCTTGGGTGAAATTTAAAGAACCACTCACTGTAATCGAATTGCATTTATCAAATTAATTCGTAAGCACCAATAAGGTGATGATGACTCGTGGTTTTGTCTCACTCTGTGCTTATTTTAACAGCCAAAGGAGCTGAGGAGCCATTTACCTGCAGAAAGATGAAGCAATTTTCCCCCATTAAAAATGTAGCAGACAGTAGAGCAGGTGCAAAAACCTTAAACAGCCCTCTGTGGTTGGCTCCTTTAATGAGTCCCCTTCTTTGCATTGCTCGGAGAGATGGGGGAAATCTGGCCGTGATTGAACAGCACAGTATTGTTCACATGAGTTCCCGCTGAACAGATCCACCCGAACGCACCCGAATGCAAAGAGGAAGTTGCGTTGGAAACAAAATACATCAAGCAGTCAAAGAAGCGTTTTAACTGATGAGCTGACTCAGGAAGATGCAATCAGCTAATTACAGACGAGCTTAATTTGTGGACATTTGTAACCTGCTTTGTTGTGTGGGTGTGCAACGTGAACGGGGGTGGGGGCGTGGGGGGATCTACATCGGGAGATTTGATGTCTTGACATTTGCATTGTGCCATGATTACAGCTTCAACATTGATGCCAGTCATAATGGTGCTTGTATAACAGCCTGTAACCTGCTGTGGATTATCCCGACACCTCCTGCCTCTGCAGCTGTTGGTCTTATTGTTCTTCCTTTCAACGTTTTCCTCATTATGTCTCCATGCTGGATAATCATATGTACACCAGTCCAATTCAAACACCAGTCAGATCAATCAAATCGCCCCGCCACCGCTTTATAAAAGCCCACATAGTGATTTTTTTTTAGAAGCAGTATGAATATGCTTGCTGTGTTTTCACACCACCTGTTTGCCAAGACAGCTAGAAAAACAAATAAAACCCCTTCACATTTCAGAGGAATCTCACTGCCCTGTGCAGCGCGAAATAGACCAGCAACTGAGCAGAACAAAGCCAGCTCGGTTGGCTGTCTACCCACAGTATCGCAGCTCTTCATCAGGTTCAACGTTGCTTTGATTTTACAATGAGATTCACCTGAAGAGGCAGGAATAAGCAAGGGCACAAACATTTCCCATGCTAGCCAACTCCACACCAACCACCAACCACTCATGATCATGTTGTGCACACCGAAGCAAGATGCTGAAATAGCTAAAACAAAAGTCCAGAACTAGAAAACTAAATCATATTTTACACTTTTAAAGGTTCAACATTACTTCTACACCATAGTAATAATAATGCTTCTAATATTTCTTTTTAAATCACCAATGTGAAAATATAACTATATTGCTTTTTACCTCCGGGAACCTCCTAGGAAGGAGGTTATGTTTTCACCGTTGATTTGTTGGTTTGTTGGTTTGTTGGTTTGATGGTTTGTTGGTTTGTTGGTTTGTTTGTTTGTTGGTTTGTTGGTTCGTTGGTTCGTTTGTTTGTTGGTTTGTTGGTTTGATGGTTTGTTGGTTCGTTGGTTTGTTTGTTTGTTTGTTTGATGGTTTGTTGGTTCGTTGGTTTGTTTGTTTGTTTGTTTGATGGTTTGTTGGTTTGTTGGTTCGTTGGTTTGTTTGTTTGTTGGTTTGTTGGTTTGATGGTTTGTTGGTTCGTTGGTTCGTTTGTTTGTTTGTTTGATGGTTTGTTGGTTTGTTGGTTCGTTGGTTCGTTTGTTTGTTGGTTTGTTGGTTTGATGGTTTGTTGGTTCGTTGGTTCGTTTGTTTGTTTGTTTGATGGTTTGTTGGTTTGTTGGTTTGTTGATTCGTTTGTTTGTTGGTTTGTTGGTTTGTTGGTTTGATGGTTTGTTGGTTTGTTGATTCGTTGGTTCGTTTGTTTGTTGGTTTTTCCGTTTGGAGGATAACTCCAAAAGTCCGTGATGGATTTTAATGAAATTTGGAGGGGTGGGTGTGGCACAATGAACAATCCATTAGATTTTGGTGGCGATCCAGATCATCATCCAGCTTCTTGTACTTCTGTCCCATTTGTAGGCCAACCTCACTCCAAAACATCTCAACATGCTGCTGTAATTTCACTTTAAATACGTATTAACTGCGCTGGATTGCCTTCTTATTTATCCTGTTTTTTCCTCATTTCCAAGAGGAAATCACCCGACACATTTTTGATCTACGGTTGAGTATACTGCACAGAGCAGCCAGTCATCCCTCTTCTTCCATGTATTTCCTGTACTTGAATCTTCAGTCTGAATACCACTGCTAAACCTCTGAGGTCTGGACTACATACCACTACACACATTTGACTACACACACACACACAAAAACACAGCGGATATAAAAAGTATCCGCCCCCCAACTGTGACTTTTTCATCTTTTATGGATTTACAAGTTTGAATCACAGCACATTAATTAAACTTTAATGAACAGATTTGTTTTCACTTTGACATTTAAGAGACTTTCTCTAATGATCAGTTGCAGAAAAGACTAATTAATCCGCCGGGATCTAAAGTTGTAAAACAAGAAAAGAAGAAAAAGTCAGAGGGGTGAACACCTTTTGTAGACACTAATGGTGAAATGCTATGTCTAAATAATCGATGAGCCAATTCATTAATCAGTTCAAGGAACTTTTACATTTACATTTGAAAGACAATTTTTGTACAAAGCAATGAACAAATAAGGTATCATCCAAGCTACAGCAGATCAAGGAGATGCCATTGAAAACCAATTAATCATTTAGGTAAATTATCAAGCAAAAAAATCAAACATTTGTTGGTTCAAGCTTCTAAAATGAGAGGATGTGTTGCTTTTTTCATTATATATCATTGTAAATTCAATATCTTTTGGTTTTGGACTGGTTGGTCAGAAAAATTAAGCAAAAATCAATCAGCCTTTTTCACAATTTTCTGACGTTTTATAGACAAAACAATTAGGCTTCGTCCGAAATCGCATACTATGCACTAAATACTCAATAGGTGTGCGATCGTTCAACATACTTTTGTGTGAATAAACAGTAGTGTGTATCTTTTCAGACGCACTGAGCAGTAATTTACGTCGTCACTTCCTGAGAGCCTCCTTGCCGGTTGGAGACGTGTAACCATGGTAACCTGTGCCAACCTTGTGAGAATCAAAGTGTGAATTAATTTAAAATATAAATTATGCCTAGCAAAGTGAAATCTTATACTTACAGTTAAATTGAAGAATTGATGTTACAGAGCTGTCCGTCAACGTCTGTTATGAACGTTGTCATCAATACCGTATTGCATTGTGGGATATGTATGCCACCTTAGTGTCCATACTGTAACATTTCACCGAAAATAGTATGCAATTTGCGTACTATTGGTTACATGAGGTGAAGATTTCCTCACACATTTTGCATGTGTTAAATCCAGAATCCAGATGCAACTAAATTCAATGCACCTAATACCCAACTTCTAGACATTCGACAGTAGTAATGAGATCTTTGAGAGGATGTGCCTTCCCAGCATTTGTTTGTGGTGCTAAACCAAAGTTCATAAAGTTCTCAACATTGAATACCCAAAGGTAAAAAGGTAATTTCAATTTCACCGATGGAAAACGAGCACCGATCCGACTGGACAGGTGAGGCAAACCGCTCCAAAAGCCAGACAAGATAATATTCAAATTTGCATGACAACAAAAGAATTTGCAATTCAATTACAAATTCTCCCACAAGCTTCCTGCTGCCTCGGGGGGTCCAGGGTAGTGGGGCAGATTCCTGCACGCTGCAGAGCGTGGTACTGTCTGGCCGACATTGATAAGACTATCTGTCTGAGGTGATATTTCTCAGGAATGAGATCAAACGGCCTGTCTGGTTGTCAAGGTAGAGGCTCGGATCTGAGCCGCCACCGCTGCTCAGATCCGACTCCTCCTCCCAGATCTCTCACATCCTGATTCATGTGTTCGGTCTTGTGGTACCAGGGAGGTGTCTTACACACCCGATACCATGACCTCCTGACCCTTTACCATGCTCGCGGTCTCCCCATCTCCCACACATCTCCCACACATCCCCTGCTGGTTGTGTTTTGGATGCTTTAAATCAGCAAAGTAGCACAAAATGCTCTGTGTGTCCTGATCATTTAGGCTATGACCAGATAAAGACACTGGGATATGACGGTATACACCATGAGATGAAAGACATGTGTATACCAGTACAGATTGTTCTATTAGAAATGCACCAATCCAATACACAACATCAGTATACTAATATACTATACTATATAATACTATATAATAAATGGATCACGGCACATTTCTGTGTGAAATGTCATATAAAATTCAGTTTTTAGTGCCATTCCCTGGTCTCATATCATCCTACATACAAATTATTCAAATGAGTTGCACACAGTGAGGTGTACAGACTTTAAAATTTGGGGAAAAGAGAGCTCTACAGTATCAGATCTGTATCGGCAGATTTGTCTTGTAAATGCTAAAACACTCCACACAAGCTCACATAAAACAATACACATTAGTGACAGCATGACATACATCCAGCCATCATCATCCCACCCAGTCATCAACGGTTAAAACAACAACATCCCCATCATCATAACCTACCAACATTAAATGGACGACTGATCATCAGCAGACTCATCCTCAGCATTAACAGTTTGATGGCACACTGTTCACACTGTCTGATATCTCTGTTTGTATCAGGCCATTATGTGCAATGGTGCAAATGAATCCTTGATTTATCAGGTATTTAATTTGGTGGATTAATCAAAAACAAACACTCCCATCTGATAATTGTATCTACTAATGGTATCTCAATTGAATTTCCTTCAAATTTATTCTCACAATACACATTACATTGTTATCATGATGTGCCGTGATAGAAGATTTTATCAATATCACCCATCCGTATAATGGGCTGACTGGTTGGCTGAACTTCATAAGTCATCGTTTGTTGTCTCTAGGCCTGTGCGATATGTCAATATTATATCAATATCGTGAGATATCATCTTTGGATATCATAATATGGCATAAGTAGTGTCTTTTCCTGATGTTAAAGGCTGCATTACAGTCAAATTATGTAATTTTCTGAACTTACCAGACTGGTCTAGTTGTTCTATTATTTGCCTTTACCCACTCCACATTACTGATGAATATTGAGATATTTGATTTTCTCCATATCGCCCAGCCCTAGTTGTTTCTCACTTCATTTTCTCAATTTGATAACTTAACTATAGAGACCATCTCCCGATTGCACCAGCCATGACACCAAATCGGGCCAGGGACGTAAAGTAGGGTGCCCCTACCCAGCTACTTCTGGCGCCCTTGCTCAGACCACACCCACCTTCCAACTTCATTTTGATCTAAGCTACACAACGTTTCGTGACTTCATCTTGCACCGTTGTGATGCTATCACGGCGACAAAATCCATCCACAGAAGTACTCAAAACCGCCTCGTTCCCGCTACAGTAGGTGTCTCCATAGAGGACCACAGTTTTGCCACGATGACACACACAGGAAAAACAATACCAGCAGCTACAAGATTACGATTAGGCCTTTGCAATAAGGATTATTTTCATTTGGTTATATTCTCAATCAATCTGAAATGTTAAAAAAAGGTTCTTTCTAATTTGTGATTTGAGTGTCAGTGGGAGATTCACACTGTTTGTAATTTGACAAATGAATGTACTGTCCCATCTCTAGTGAATAGTCACGGCTGAAACAGAATAAACAAAAGCTGTTCCTTTACAGCCCAGAATGAAGTCTGGACAACAAACAAGATCCACATGAGAACAGAAAGTGTTTGTTCACTTTATATTTGATATTTATGATTAAAGAGAATACACACAACCGATGTCTTCTTGCTGTGTGCTTGCTCTTCAGCCTGAAGCCTCCTTAACTGTGAGCCCTATACATTTTATATACAATATGGCAGATCAATGGCTATCGATCAATGAATACAAGACACTGTTGAGAATATCACAGATATATGCAGAGGAAGGAGGCTTGGAAAGAGTGTGTGATAGATTTCCTTTTGAGTTGCATTTGATTCACTCTCTCATAAGGAGGTCCATACATAAAAGTGTCAATTCTACCATAAAAATACATTATAAAATAGTAGCCTAGTTTGGCATGCCAAGCCAATGGATGAAATATTAGGAGGAAAATGAGGCACCTTGCCAATAAAAAAGAAAGAAGGATGAATTTATCAATCATTTCACCTGCTTATTCTCACCTTATAATAACTAAACACAGTATAAAATGTTGATATTTCCATTTATATAAAGTATTTCTGCACCCCATTCAGAGCGACAGCCAACTGTGCGCAAAAATCACCTGAGAAAACAAGCTGCGTTACCTTCACTGACATCTATAGGACAAAAAAAAAACATGCTTTTATAATAATTACTGCAAAAATATACAGCACTCACGTCTCTGAAGCGATTCCAGTGTTTGATCTTGCGTCCGTACTGGGAGATGGTTGACAGCCATTGCTCATCTTCCATGAAATTCCCAGCTTTTCCTGCCTCTTTGCCACTTTTCACGTCCACCTGGAGCGAGAAGCCCACCAGCAGGCACAGAGAAGCGATTAAAACGACCATGTTGCTCATGCAGTTTTGGGTTCTGGGATGTATCTCCTGATGCTGCTGCTGCTGCTGCTGAGGATCCACATACACGACTGATGCTGCTGCTGCTGCTGCTGCTGCTGCTTCAACACACTGAATGGAAATGAGAGAGAGAGGAGAGGGAGAGGAGGAGGAGAAGGAGGAGAGATGAGGAGGAGGAGGAGGGAGGAAGAGTTAAAGGAGAGATTAGATCCTGCACTAATCATTTATTTCTGCTCACTTGGTTTCATTACTTCTGTCTTTTTTTTTTCTTCTTTTTTTTGGCAGTCTGTAAGCAGCACACACACACACACACACACACACACACACACACTGTAATTGAATCATACAAGTGGAACAGATGTTTATTGTACTGAGGATCAACCAGACTTTTATTTATTGTATTAAAATGTTTTTTTTTCTTTTTGGAAAAAGGCTAGTTTGTGCAATCACTGAGTGACTCAATTAAACAATAACATTTGGCTGTAAGAAATGTAGGGAAATTGCTGCAGTTGATGCTGCTGAGGATCCACATACAAGACTGCTGCCGCTGCTGCTTCAATACAGTGAATGAAAATGAGAGAGAGAGAGAAGAGGAGAGGGAGAGGAGGAGGACAGAGTTAAAGGAGAGATTAGATCCTGCACTAATCATTTATTTCTGCTCACTTGGTTTCATTACTTCTGTCTTTTTTTTTTCTTCTTTTTTTTGGCAGTCTGTAAGTAGCACACACACACACACACACACACACACACACACACATACACACACACACACACACACACACACTGCAATTGAATCATACAAGTGGAACAGATGTTTATTGTACTGAGGATCAACCAGACTTTTATTTATTGTATTAAAATGTTTTTTTTTTTGGAAAAAGGCCAGTTCAATTCAGATCAGGGTTGACTAAAATATCTTGTAAACAAGCTTAGTAATAGTGTTTCAACTCAAACCTGATTTCTTTTTAGTTTTAGAGGGTATGATTTAAATTTTGTTTTATATTTATTCTCATTATTATCTATACCCACGATCTTCCTCTTTGTCAGAGTTGTGGTTCATTTTGTAAAAAGAAACTTAATGAAATCTTAAGTAAGTAAGTTTTAGTACGGTTTACATTTTGTACTACCTTGTCATTTGCAAGTGCCTTCATCATTTCAAGTGTTAATTGTAAAAAAGACAAGACTCAATTAAACAATAAAATTTGGCTGTAAGAAAGGAAGGGAAATTGCTGCAGTTGAGCTAAAATTATATGTAAGGCAGTGGTTTCCCAAACTGGGCTCAGAGGATCGCTCAGGGTCACTGAAGGACTCCCAAGTGGCCTCGAGGCACTTGGGATTGATTATTAATATTTAAATGTTAAACCAACATTCTCCTTAAATTTCCTTTTAAAGCAGTAGTAGCTTTGCTCCAGTACTTCAGCAGCAACGTCACGGTTATGTAGAGTGAATTAATCAATTGTATCATACAAGTGGAACAGATGTTTATTGTACTGAGGACCAACCAGACTTTTATTTATTGTATTAAAATGTTGTTTTTTTTGGAAAAAGGCCAGTTTTGCTCACTGAGTGACTCAATTAAACAATACAATTTGGCTGTAAGAAATGAAGGGAAATTGCTGCAGTGGAGCTAATAATATGTAAGGCAGTGAGTGGTGCCCAAACTGGGCTCTGAGGATAGCTCAGGGTCACTGAAGGACTCCCAAGTGGCCTCGAGGCAAATGAGGTTAAATTTAGCTTAAAATTAGCACCACTTTATTCTTAATTTGTTCATTAGCAGTACAGAGAGAGAGGATGTGTTAGGGTGACTCAGATCAGCAGTGTCTTTCTATAAAATCATGATGTACCTTGAACAAACCTTTATCGTGGTTCTGTGGTCTAAACTTTATCAAAGAGCTCTTTTTTTGTGTGGATTATTTTGGGAACCAATGAGTGCCTAAAAGACTATATTTAGTAAGATAATTTAAAAAAAATGCCACAAGATTTGTTCATATTGGTCAAAAGTCATGTGCAAATATCT
Source organism: Sebastiscus tertius (assembly GCA_916701665.1). Lineage (NCBI taxonomy): Eukaryota > Metazoa > Chordata > Actinopteri > Perciformes > Sebastidae > Sebastiscus > Sebastiscus tertius. Next base: position 13,624 of record CAKAOH010021278.1, on the reverse strand, counting down.
AACAGTACAACTTAGAACATTTTAGATCACAGAAAAATACCACTTTTATTAATAGTCAAAGTCAGTGCATATTTGTGCATACTGTATTTTTGATATTCAACTTGTTGTGAGTTCATAGATACCAAGTACTTGATTGTACTTCTGAGATACAGACATTTTCTTATCATATTATATATAGTATTTGGGTACAATATGTTCCCTAAAATATAATGGAGCCTATTGCTAAAACAGTATTCCCATCATGTGTCTAAAGACACAGATGGGGCAGCTCATGCTAATTTGATTATTTAAATGTTAAACCAACAGTCTCCCTAAATTTCCTTTAAATTAGTAGTAGCTTTGCTCCTGTACTTCAGCAGCAACGTCACAGTTATGTAGAGTGAAATAATCAAATCCAACACTCAGCAACAATTTGTATTTAATCCTTTTATTTTGGAGGCTCCAGTGCATTTGAAAGACCAAGTATGAAGACAGAACCGTGCTTTTTTCCATGAGAAATTAAATAATAGCAGGACTACAGTGGACACGCAGACATTCCCCCCACAACTTTCCTTATCAATAAATCTGCTGATTCTTTTTTTCATTAATCATTTGTTGTATAAACTGTCAGGGAATACAGAAAAAATGCCCGTTAGGCTGCAATTTCTTAAAGGAGAAATCTTGAAATGTCTTGTTTTGTGCAACCGACAGTCAAAAACCCTGTTCCATACCCTCCTACCACCATGATGAGGTCATAGCATGGCCAGATGAACCTATTAGGGGGCTCTGGAGCATAAATGAGCCCCTGTTAAGTACCTGTTCCTCCTTCTATCTGTGCAATGCTATGTGGGAGTATTACCTTACCCCAGGATTACTGATTAATGTAGAAAAAAGATAAATATCAGCATAATACTGAGAATAAAAAGGTCTTAAAACGTACACATTTCCCTGTAAATCAGCACAACATAAGCAACGAAGAGTCATGAAGAGTTTAAATGTGTGATATAGCCTATTTAAGCTGCTGCTGTGATGCTTACTTTTTTTTCCAGAAGAGTTTTGCTGTACCTGCACATCATTTTAAGTCTACCCACGTTATCCCTGTTGCTTCCTAAACTCTCCATGCCCTCGCTCCGTCCGTTCTCCATTTCATCCCCATGAAGATAAACGTAATCCAGCGCTCTGCTCAGATTCTTAGCAGTTTAAGGTTACCGATATTGGCCGAGGCCGAGCATAGCCTGGGGCAGGATCGTGTTCCTGTGATGCTGATTAGCCGGCCGAACCGACTCACTGACACATGGCATCAAAACAGCCGATGAGGCAGATGCAAGGCTTTTTCCTGAGTGTGCACAGCTCCAAATTTGGGGGAAGCAAGGGCGGCAGGAGAAATGTCCCGCAGAGTCAGCCAGCTGTGCACGTCAACAGTACGAGGTGCTGGACATGATGTGTTAATCAAGAGGTCGTCATCAGTCATGTCATGATCAGGCTGAATGTGCTGCAGATTTATGGTCACACGGCTGAGCTGGGAAGCATTTAAAGACTGTGTTCTTCTGCTTTGCACCATTAGCTTTTAAAGAGATGTTATTGGGAAGACTGTCTCTGATCTCCTGAGGAAAAACCCCACAAGAACAGCAAATGGAAAACATGTTGATGTAACTTGTAGGGATGAGAAGGACTCAAAGGATCTTCTTTTTTTTTTTTAATTGCAGACGGCTCTTATGAGCTTGCCTCTTCCACTCCATCTCTTTAGTAGCAGCAAAAGCGACCAGGAGGCCTCGAAGGACCAGTGATCACAGGGAGCCATTTTTATGCTTACAGTACATTAGGTACAAGCAAAAAGGATTTTCAAGCATGTTTGCGCTTCACTGGTCAGATTGAATTCTCAGTCAGAGATCAATGTCTCTTCCAGATTCATACTTTCAGATGGTCCATCCATCAATTAACTCCCATTTGAGCACTTTGACAGCCCATCTGTGGCATGTGATGTGCTTGTCGAATGCTAAAATAGTAATTTTCTATTTGTTAAAATCACATTTACGTGCCGAATATGCCGGTAAAGACATATCCATCTTAAAATATGGACAGAAAATACAAAGTTCCAGCTTTTTATCAGCACCTATCAGACCTTCATGCGATAAATCGCGATTCAATATTTTAATTGATTGACAGCCCTAGTAAGAAGATGACTTCTCCATTCTTCATCCTGCCTACGAAGCTCTGATTGATCGACTGTTGCTCCAACAGAAACAGTTGGTTCTACACCAGAGACCTTGAATCACTACACAGATCAGAGGTTTGATCAAAAAGCAAAGCTTAATCCCTAAAACAAGTGCGTGCATATTGTCACATAACAGTCCCTTAATCTTATATATTAAAAATGCGAGCAGCTGCACAGGACTAGTTAAACATCTTCTTCTATATATCAGAGTTACGCTGCGGAAGACTGCTCTTAATTTTAAGGGGATTAACTGATGTCATCAGTTCGCCGTGTTCCTCTCTAGGCAGATGTTGATAAAACTTATCTCTCCTGTTCACCAAGCATAATCAGTTTACACAAAAGGAGTAGAGGGAAGGAATTTGAATAACATCAGACAAGACAGCATAATTTGAAGGGTTGCTTATCTGTAAATATTAGCTGTCTACAAAATGTAAACACTTCCCTTTTCTGTCTTTACAAACAGCTCATGAGTCCCAACACGAGCCCCGCCGCTTATCGTGGTTGCACATATTCCTCACATGATGCAACAACTCCGCGAGGATCGCTTCAGGAATTCCTGTTACACAACAATTAATTGCAACAAGCCATGGGTGGATGCGTCACACATTTATTTATTTATTTATGCATGCCAGATTTAACAGAATGTGGCATCTTCATTTTCCAACTGATTTTTACAAAAATATTCAGCAAGGATGCAAAGATGTTGTAAATCCATTCATGTTCGTGATCTGATGTTTCTCAGTGATTTACGGCCAACTGAGAGTTTCTTCATCGGCCAGCCACGCTGAACACTTTCCATCCTGCTGCCATGTTCATCCGTGATCTGCAACACATAGTCAGTGATCAATATTTGTAGTTTAATAGCACCCTATGGGCTGCAACAAATGATTATTTTGTATCTGCAATGACTGTGTTGATTAATCAATATATTATTTAGTCTATAAAATGTCAGAAAATAGTGAAAAATGTCCAAGGTGACGTCTTCATAATTGCCTGACCAACAGTCCTAAACCCCAAATTTGAAATTATATAAAATAAAGCAGCAAACAATCACATTTGAGAAGCTGGAACAAGTGAAGGCTTGATATGTTTGCTCTGCTAAAACAATTAATCAATTATAATGTTGATTCAATTTCTGTCAACGGACCGAATAATCTGACTACTGACTAATGACAGAAAAGGTTAGATGAGAATTTTAATTTATTTAGTCAGGATATTAAGGCAAAGTTAAACACTAATACAAGCAATAGACTTAGTAAAACTATTTATGATGTTAGTGGGTTAAAGGGTAACTTCGGTATTTTTCAACCTGCACTATTTTCCTGTCTAACTGACTAATAGGAACAACAATTTTTGAAGTTGGTCCCGTATTGAGGGAGAGCGCTGTAGACGGCAGCCACTCACAGGCTGCAATGTAATCCTATTGGGGCAAGCTGGCACCGTCATTTACATCCACTAAAAGTGCTTGTTTTTTCCATTGACAGGCTGTGATTGTTATTATAAGTGTCTGACTTTATGGAAAGAGTCTTGCTCAAGGAGAAGTCTCGTTCTGAAATCTAGCAAGGTGACTCACAGGCTGCAATGTAATCCTATTGGGGCAAGCTGGCACCGTCATTTACGTCCACTAAAAGTGCTTGTTTTTTTCCACTGACAGGCTCTGATTGTTATTATAAGTGTCTGACTTCATGGAAAGAGTCTCGCTCAAGGAGAAGTCTCGTTCTGAAATCTAGCGAGGTGACGTGTTGCTGGAAGACAACGGTGGAAATGTGAGTTTGTTGTGTTAAAGCGTTATTGAGTAAAATATTTTCAATGTCATGGCTGAATATCTAGATGATTTCAACAATGTGGAAGAGGTCTTTGAATTTGTATTTATTTGAGCATACGGATATTCAGATTTCACAACGGGACTTGGACACAATAACAAAACACAAACAGACCGGATCAAGCGAAAGGTTAAGAAAACATATTAATTTCTCTGTAGGGTCCTTTCTATAAAGTTGTCAGACACTTATAATAACAATCTGAGCCTGTCAGTGGCAAAAACAAGCACTTTTAGTGAACTCAATTGACGCTACTCACTTGCCCTCACAGCTTGTTTCACGTTTTTTACAGCGTTATCCCTCAATACTGGACCAATTTAAACAAGACTCGGTCAAAACCAAGTTTATGGTTGGGCCGTGTATGGTCCGTGTATGAATTTGTGGCTAAATTGTTACACAAATAGTCGGTGGTCATGCTTATAATGTTAAATCCATCGGTACATGTCCACCAGGTCTGGCGAGGACTCTAGGGGACGCACTGCTCCACTCAACTGGCCGTTCAAGCGGTGAAGTATCCTATCGTGGAATCCACCTGATTGGTCACGGGTTTTCAGCTTGCCGTTTCAAAACGTATGTAATTTTCAACATTCATACAACCTTATGTTGTTATTTTTAAGTTGTTACCCTGCACATTAAGGCGTTACATATTGATGACACAATAAAACAAACAAATCCTGCGTCTGCATTTCTTCTACAACAGACACCACTGCTTATTTGTGGAGCAGTTACTACTGCCTGTGATGGACTGTAAAGTGTGCATAAAAAAAAAAAATGTCTGCCTGAAAGCAAGTTTCCTGGATATGAGAACCATCAAAAGAAGTTATTTTGAAAGTTGAGGAGAGAATAAACCACATCGGGAGGCATTTAATAAGTAATCTCGAGTGACTTACAGCTGCTCTAAATGCGTATAGATCTAATTCAATTGGACTCAAACTGGGTCACACAGCTATTAAAAGTGCAAAGTTAGTTGAGAGCAGTCTGACAGCAGTTTGCATTTGCCAGGAAAAAGTACTGTAGCTGCTGGTTTTGCTCTGCGGGCAGCTGCAGCAGGGGTGGAACAGAGTGCAGCACCTTTTTCAATTAAATATATACAATAGACAGACGCTGGCTAATATTCTGAACTCTTGACATGCTCAGTCTCAGCAGATGATTTATTTTTAGTCTGCATATCCAGCTTATACTTAATACTATAAATAACAAATCCCCATCAGTTTCACTACTCTACATCCTACCAATAAGAAACAGCATTAAGTGCCGTGTGAAGGGATTCAAGTGGACGGATAAAACACTCAAGCCAGGAGGAGGATTTGTTTAACAGTTTATAGCTTCCGATACAGAGAGAGTTTACAGCAGCGAAGCTCAACTCCTGCATATTAAACCTGAGTCTATCATGGTGGTAGCGACTAGCTGGTGAACATAGCGGAGCATTTAGCTGCTAAAGGGACAGATATTGGGGGTATAGGTATATTGAATATCTTTGGATTTTGGACTGTTGGTCGGACAAAACAAGCAATTTTGAGACACCTTGCATTGTTTAGTGCTGAAACCTATAATTGATTAATCAGTTTGAGTAATTTTTTTAGGGAAAAAAGGTCAAAATTCTCTGATTTCAGCTTCTTAAATATGAATATTTTCTGGTTTCTTTACTCCTCTATGACAGTAAACTGAATGTCTTTGAGTTGTGGACAAAACAAGACATTTGAGGACGTCATCTTGGGCTTTGGGAATCACTGATCGACATTTTTCACACATTTTCTAGACCAAACAACGAATCGATTACATCGAGAAAATAATCAACAATGAAAATAATCGTTAATTGCAGCTCCATAATACGTTAAACAATCATCTTCAAAAGTAATAGAGATGGATCGATGATGAAAAAGTGTTGCAGCCCTATTTCAAACTCTCCTTGTGCAAAGTGTACATAAAGTAAACAGCAGCTCTGAGTGACTACCTGCTGTTCAAACACACTGGGCTTTGTGCCTCTCCTCCCTGTGTGAACGCCTCCAGCAGTAAACAGACGTGGACAGCTGCATGCAGCCTCCAGACTCAGCACTCTGAATGATAAAGAGCTGCTGCTGCTGCTACTGCTGCCGCTGCTGCTGCAGGGATCACCTGCCTCCTCGCTGGAGACACAGATTAGACATTTCAAATAGTCTAGCCTTGGCTGTCCGTCAAGGCCGCTCATGCCCATTAGTGACAGAGTGATTAGTGTGACATTCAAGCGGCGGTGACACTCAGCTGGAAAGTCACATCCAACATGGGAGAACAATCAAAGGGAAGGCACGCTGTCATATTTCACCGCTAACAATATCCAATTTGAGCGATTCGTTGGCTTTGCCTAACAGGATCATTTATAGAGCACCTTTGAAACATCTCATATTTGTTTGATCGATCAAAGGACCCTCTTAAAACAATCTTCAGATTCAAGCTTGTTAAAGTGGGAAACATGACATCAGGAGTACGAAGCTACCTGCTGAAATGTCATCGTTCTTGCTGTCAAATTCACCCTTTCACTTAATTGGATTTGGATTAAAATATTCTATGGACCTGATCAACACTCGTGCTTAAAGGCACACGTGGGTAAAACTTAACCGTGACCTTAAAAAGTAATTAGGCGCTTAAAATCGATTTCATGTGTGTTATTACTCCGAGCATACGAATCAAACATATCTACTGTATTAAAAGGTCACGTCTGTCAAACATCATCTTTCTTTTTTTCCCCCCTCAGCAGATGTTAACGCCAGCTCCTCTGAATGAAAGCTTAATTTCTAATCGCACTGTGAAAAATTGCATAGTGCGGTTCTGAATATCAAAAACCCCAAAATGTGCTAAAAAAAAAAGTTAGACAATTGATCAAGTAAGACTTAATTCAAACAGCCCTTTGCATCAAAAAAAAAACTTTGAAAACTGGCATGAAATTAAATATGCAAATTGGATAGAGGCCTAAACAATACTGGGTTGAGATAACACAAGACGTCGGTTAGCAAACATGAATGAATTCTCATTATTGAAAGCTTCACTGTAAGTTTTACGGGCTCATCTAAGTGATTGCTTCGTCCAAAAATCACAGCTTTTTCTTTCTACGCTTTGAACACAGCGGGGGGAAAAGTAAATGCATTGGGGATGTGTTTTTATCAGCTGGTTTTACTTCGCAAAAGGCTCGTTTTCAGTGGGTGTAGCCTTCTGAACATTTGACTCATCAATGCATGTAAACAAGCACATGAACACACTCCCGCCAAGACAACTAAGCTTTTCAATTCAAACCCAGCAGCTCCTGTGTCCTCAGATCTCCAGAAATAAGGACGCAGATCCACAGAGGAAACACGTCCGCTCCGTGGTAACACAAACACAGACACTGAGGTCTCATTTATCCGGCTCATTGAAAGGGACGTATGCTAGTCTCGAAATCTCAAGGGGTCAGGATGGAAGTTCCCACAGCGGGAAGCCCAGAGATGACTAATTAGGGTGAGAGACGTGGCAGCGACAGAAAAAGAATGTATGTTGGGGCAGTGCGTAAGCAAGCTCGCCCACACAAACGACATAGCAACATGATTTTTGAGTCACACTTTATATAAATCTGTAAAAATCAAACAAATATGCAGCATTTTATTAGATTTCTGACTTTAATGTGACTAAAATGCAGAATTGTGGCCAGCCATTAATCAACATTTCAATAATTTATCAACCAAAAGTGCTCAACATGTGCTGGTCTAGCTTCTCAAATGCAATTTCTGTTTTATATCGTTGTAAATTAAATATCTTTGGGGTTTTGGGTTAATATCTTTGGGTTAGTTGGACAAAACAAGAGATTTAAAGACGTCACCTTGCACCTAGCATTGATAAGCAGTATTTAAAACGTTCAATAATTGGTATATAACACGCTATAATGTACGATTGCGACGTTTTGGAGACCCCTAGTGGGGGCCAAGACCCCCAGGTTGGGGACCAATGGATATATTCAATTACAAAAGTACTCAGTTAAAACTACCAAAGAACTAATAGAACAATGGCCAAGCGTCATGGAGAAGAAAACACTGACTTTGTTAAAAAAAAAAATAAGCCTATTAAGTAGGTATGATTGTTAAAAATAAAATAAAAAACATAATACAGACAGAGAATTGTATTAAAAGTTCCTAAAAATACCAGGAAAACTCATCTGATGCACTATTCTCAGGAAGCAATCTGCTCAAAATGCATTTTACACAAACTTCCTGCAGTTATTTTGTTCACTAGTTGGGTTAATTGTACAGTTTATCAGTTGTTCTGTACTGTTATTGTTATGCATTTAATATAATGTTAAATATCCATAAAATGTCACTTAGTCAGGGGTCGTAAGTTTACTCAATGATAGAAAAGTGGTCCCTTAAGGAAAACGGTTGAGAACCACTGCTCTATAACACACTATAATGTAGGTGTAAGCAGATATAAGCATTTATAATAATCAGATAATGAATGACAATATAGGAAAAACACAGCTGTAATAATATAAAATATGTCTTCATAGGAGAAGTTAGAATTGTCGCCAAATACTGTACATTAATAAACACTTAAATATGTCCTTATTGCTGCTTATAACTACATCATTGTGTGTATTACATGTTTGTACTCCTTAAATGTTACCCATTTTCTCCCATTTTATAGACTAAATGAACCGAGAAAATAATAGACTAATTGACCGATACTGGAATATGATGGTTCTTTGCAGCCCTATAGTTCAGTATGTTCCTGATCCATGCAACAAAACACACATATAGCCATTTAAATAAACACATAGTCTGAACATCTTATATGGAAATCTGCTGACAAATTGAAATGTCTTCAGTGTGTGAGTCTGTCTGCGGATGACGCATGTCCCTTCATGTGTGTTTTCTGATCATTAGTGAAGACATCTGCCCAGCGCATCTTTAATCATGTCCCTGCCAACAGAAAACAAGGATGCACATTCTCAATGAATTTCATTAACTTGCAAATCATCTCCCTCTCTCTCTCTCTCTCTCTCTCTCTCTCTCTCTCTCTCTCTCTCTCTCTCTATCTCTCTCTATCTCTCTCTATCTCTCTCTGTGTGCGTGTGCTTATGAACAAAGTGTTGGTAATTCCCAGAATCGCTCTCTGGATCCGTTTCCTGAGAGTGGCGTTATGCTGGATGTGTACTCCTGACCCACTAACAAGCATGCTCTCAGGAGACAGGAAGTGGATAATTAGGTGCCTTTCCTGGGTTCTGAAAAAGGTACATTTTTAAAGCCCAGACACAGTGTCATAGTCAACGCATGGACGGCTCGGACGGCTGGCTGTTTTCCCGATGACAAAAATTTGCATGTCCCCCGTCCAATGGCATCTGTTGACATGGCTCCAGGACAACAGGGGGGAAAAAAGAAATCACGCCACTGCTGAAATGGGAGGGTGGACAGCATGGGATGGCAGAGCTGACAAACAAAAAGCGCCCTCAGTTTCCATCAGTGTAACTTTTGGCCGCTCTGCGATCGCTGCCCTGCATGCCAAGCAGAGCGCATCGCCAGCTGAGGAGGGGAGGGCTGAAGAGAAAAAAAAAAAAACGCTCTGACGGCAAGAGAGCAGCCAGGCTCTGTGTCCGATGTCTGTATTCACTGACACACTCGACAGACGGGAGTGGGAACGAGGTTGTGGCTTCATGCGGGGAGGGCACTGATAAAAAAGATGGAGGGAAAAAAAAAAAACCAAGACTGGTGTAATAAATCATGTCAGTGACGCTTTAACACATTCATGAGGCAGCGAGATGAAAGGAAATGGGTAATACTCGGTTATGATCAGTGTGAAACCAGAATCTTCCAACAGCTATGAAAGTTTTTCTCGTTTGGCATTTATTTTTAAACTATTATTCAGACTTTTTCTGTTGTAAACTTCATATTTGATATAAATAATGAAATGTTTAAGTCTCACAATCTGCTGGTAAAAGTCGGAGTTTCTCAAAATATTGGCTGAAAAAAAACGTTGAGCTATTTCAGCTGTCACGGTTGACAGGTGAGACGGTGCAGCAAGACTCCTTAAATTATTCAAAACACGCCATTAATACTGACTTCCTGGACGGCCGTACTGAATGCATATGAGGTGTACCGGCCAATAACCTCACCAAGAATGGACCGGTCAGGGCGTTTTGACAGCTTGTAGGGTAACACTGTATGTGGATGTTGATTCCTACCAGGTGACAACAAGTAAATGTTCAACCAGTGGTGGGAGAAGTAGTCAGATCCAGTATTGGCCTACTAGTTTAACGACATTTCTCAGTGGCGTGGTGACAGCGTCGCTGTTTTATGATTCAAATTAGTAGCTTAACTTAGCAAACTACATTTTCCCCAAGCATTTCTGAAGCTCAAGTGCTGCGGTCTGAAATAAAACTGTTAAGGATCAGTAAGTGACGCCACCGCCGTACACAGACGTGTGGCCAACAGAAGCACTTCCCTATGATGGTGGCATCACGTGCTAATACTCAGACTGATGTCTACGCAATTCTGCTGCAGGAAATACAGACACACAAGCTTGTGTTTTACTTGATGGAAAGGTGGCAGAGGGTGAGAACGGAGACAAATTGATCCCATGGGAGTCACAGTGGCCGTAGGCTTACAGTACACATACATCCTCGAACATACACTATTTATTTATATTAATGTGCTACAGACAGCATAGTACACTGTACATCAGTGCAAGACAGGTGGATGGTGCTATGGTAGTAAGGTGCATGATTGTCCATGGATGTTAGAATTAACTAGTAGAATGCACATTATAATTGATATTACATTATTATTAATATTATATATATATATATCCTGGCTTCAAAATTTAAATAATGTATTGTCAGCAAAATATACTTTAAAGTATCAGACTTAAAAAATAGCAGAATACTCTCACTTTCAAAGTCATATTATTAAATATATTCTATTTTGAGTTATTATTAATTTTGCATTAATGTGTAAGCAGCATTTTACTGTTGTAGTTGGTCGAGGTGGAGCTCATTTTAACTTGATATACTGTCGGGTAGTTTCATCTATAACAAGACATTATATTATTAAAGTTCAGCATAATGTATGTTTTGTATGTAAAATCTTAATCTGCAAAGTAACTAAAGCCATAAGATAAATGTAGTGGAGTAAAAGAAAATCTGAAATGTAGGGCAGAGAGGTATAAAGTTGCAAATCAAACCTATTTAGCCACCAAGACCACATTACTCGTCTGCTTAAGACACCGCACTGGCTACCTGTAACTTTTGGAATTGATTTTAGAGTTCTTTTACTCGTTTATAAAGCGTTAAATGACCGTGCTCCTCCATACATCAGAGCTCTTCTTTCATTTTATGTTCCAGCCGGATCACTGAGGTCCTTCACCACTTTTCTTTTAAATGTTCCTTACGTGTCCCATAAAAGTACCGACGGCGAGAGTGCCTTCTGTTTTTATGACCCTAAACTGTGAGACTCACTGCCTCTGGATGTTAGAACGACAAGCTCTCTCTGTATTTTTAAAAGGAAATTAAAGACCTATCTTTTTAATCTGGCTTTTAATTTTGACAAATTTTATAGTTAAATATATAGTTTTTAAATTTTAAGTTTTAATGATTGATTTTTATAATATTTTATCCCTGTTGTTTAAATTAATTAATTTATTTTCAATATTTTTTTGTTGTAATTTTCAGTCTTGCAAAATTGTATTTATTGCTGTCTATTTTATTATTATTTTATTTTATTTTTTAGTCTGTGTTATTTTAGTCTTGCTATGTGACAAAGTAACAATATTTTACTGTGACTCCCATCCGAACTAAAATCTTTCCATTGTGAACAACAAATCCTCAAACCTGCACAAGTAAGTCAAGAGAAAAGTGAAGTTTCTGATGTAAAGTCTTGTTTTCTTCATGTTGTCTTTTGATTGTCTGCTCCATTAAAAGTGTGTTTGGTGTCATTTACTTTGATGTTGTTTGACTCAGGTTCCCTGAAGAGATCTGACTGTCTGGAGACTAAAGTACAAAAACAGAAATTTGACAACCTAGAGCCTTTTGCATGCATGTTTCATCTTTTGAGTGAGCTTTAGTCTGAACTTTCAATCATTCTGCACTCTGATCATTTTATTTTTCTGCATAAACTGTTCCCAAGGGCTTTTAGAAAACAAAGAATTGGATTCAGATACAGGTGGAACAAGTCATTTGCAATAAAAGACAGCAACTTTATGCTGCCACCTTCTGGACATCACTGTCAAGACTGCTTCAATTTTCTGCTAAACTATAATTTCCCACCTCAGAATATGCTCAGCCGTGTTGAAGCTCATGAGAAGTTGGTGCTCCCTGCAGAGGTGTAGTAGCCCGTACAATCTGTCGAATATCTCTGGGACAGCTGAACAGTATTCAGCTCAAACTCTCCAAAACGATAAGCACCAAATTTCTGTAATGAAAACAGCAAAATAATGAAATTAAATCTTCAATAATATAAAACTTCATCATCATTATACCTTATTTTGCCCATATAACAATATATCCCAGTTTTAAAAAAGTAGTCAAACCACTAAACGATTCAGAAAAGTCAGCTCCGTCTTTAAAAAGTCAACCTTCCTTATTAAAACTCGGCTGTCACTGTCACTCACAAACACGGTGTTACCGTGGTTACGGGTGACTGAGCATTTGGTAGGCAGCCTTGTGTCATTTTTTTTTTTTTTAGAGAAAAGAAAATGAAGATCTTTGTTATTCAAACAAAGATCTTCTTCTCTCGCACCGGAGAGGTACGGAAGGTGAATGTTTTTATCTGCAGTGTGAAGTTGGGTGTCACATTTCAGTCGTCACACACACACAAAGACATCGCACCTGGAAAAGCCTCGCTCTGACAAGTGCTGCTTTAAAAGAAAGAAAAAAAAAAATCAATCAAAACTCTCTTCTTTGAGCTATACAGGCGTGTTCTTGTTCCCTCAAATAACAGGTTTAATCAATGTACTCTGGAGCAGTAAATCTTAGATTTTTAGCACCCTATATTTTAGCATTTGAAAATGCAAAAAAAATGATGACACATTATTCATGATTCTTTGACTTTTTATGTTTTGGAACGTCCGCCAAGGAGGTTATGTTTTTGGCTCGGTTTGTTTGTTTGTCAGCAGGATTACGGGAAAACTACTAGCCCGATTTTTGTTGGGTGATTTATTCCATTTTATTTTTGTGTTTTACTTTAAATTCCCTGGTTTTATTTGCCTCAGTGCAGTCGTGAAATGTTTTAATCCTGGTTCAAGCATGTAAAGCACTTTGTAACTCTGTTTTAAAAAGTATTGTATACACTCACGGCCACTTTATTAGGCACACCTGTTCAATTGCTTGTTAACACAAATAGCTAATCAGCCAATCACATGGCAGCAACTCAATGCATTTAGGCATCTAGAGGTAGTGAAGACGACTTGCTGAAGTTCAAACCGAGCATCAGAACGGGGAAGAAAGGGGATTTAAGTGACTTTGAACGTGGCATGGTTGTTGGTGCCAGACGGGCTGGTCTGAGTATTTCAAAAACTGCTGATCTACTGGGATTTTCACCACAACCATCTCTAGGGTTTACAGAGAATGGTCCGAACAAGAGAACATATCCAGTGAGCAGCAGTTGTGTGGACGGAAATG